>RPFO01000065.1:543570-556672 GCA_009746045.1 Mesostigma viride
AACAACCAAAACTATAAGAAGGAAAAGAGGGAACGCATACACACATATACAAGGGGAAAAAAGCAAAAGTACGGAGTATAGATTACAAAGGGAAAAAGAAAGAAAGAAAAAAGAAAAGAAAAGAAAATGTAAATGGTAATACGAACAATAATAAATAACGACCAAGTAAAGAGTAATAGTTATAACAAAAACAAAAATGGAATAATAAAGAAAGAGGTCATTGCTGGGATGTGGTGAGGCTCTTGATTGGGGGCTGTTGAAAAAAGCCGGGCCTGTCGACGTCAAAGGTGTCCAGAAAACAACCTCTCGACGTCAACTGAGTCGCGCTTGGACCAGCTAGGTTTGCCAGGGCGACTGCACTAATTGCATGGCTCAGGCGATGCCGAGGGCGAGGCAAGCCCGGAAGGGAACTGGGCGACCACCAGTGCTCGACAAGTGTCACCTCTGCCTTAATTAATTAATTAATTAATTAGAATTAGTTAATTAATTAATTAGTTAATTAATTAATTAATTAATTAGACTCGTGCTCCCGTTGGGGAGTCACGGAGCATTAATTAACCCCGATGGATGGATGGATGGATGGATGGATGGGTGCAAACAGCCCTACCGGTCTAATCTATCTACATCAGCTACTTACAGCATCTATCTAAACAACATCACTAACTACAACATCTATCTAATAAACAACATCACGCTACCCTAGGGGAGCTGTCTGGCGTGCCTCCCGCGGGTTTGCACACGCGCGGGCGCTTCCCCACGGCCCACGGGGGCGGCCGGGGGGCTCGTTGTCCTCTATGACCTGGGCCCACTTGGCCTTGTCCATCATCTTCTTCCAAATCACGGAGAGGCCTAGGCCCCCCATGTCCTCTACTAGCTGTTCTTTGAAGGTGCGGGCCTTGCCACGTCTAACATCACGGGGCCCGGCCCACGTCAGGAGGTGCCGGCCAGGCTGAGCTGGTCGCATGCAGTCCCGCGGGAGGGCCACGTGAGGTGTCTACCTGGTTGGTGCGAGCTAGGTGCCCTACGATCGAGCTGCGCTGAGGCGCTGCTGCTTAATGGTGCTGGCGATATATGGCATGCCCAGGTGAAGGTCCTCATTGCGGACATGAGCAGCATATCCTACTCTGAAAATGGATCGCAGCATGTGGTGACCGCGCCGTCCACCTTGCGGGCCATATGCAGGTCGGCGGTGAGGGTCCACGTCTCGGCCCCATACGTGAGAACTGTCAGGCCGGAAGGACGAGGACCTTAAACAGTTCCTGTTTCTTGATCTTGCGCATGCCAAGGGGCTTGCGCCACAGAGCCCGGTAATGGCGTAAAGCGTGCCAGGCGAGGGAGATGCGATGGTCCACATCAGCCTCGTAGCTGGGAAGCAGGCCCTCTGCCTTCCGCGGGCCTGAGGGCGAAGCGCACTGCAGCAGGAAGTTACGAGCGGCAGACATATTTTCAGGGCTTAGCGCAGCCGCCAGGCTGCGTTGCATTAATTGAGGAGCGTTTGCTCGTCATGATATTGCGTAATAGCTTCGGGAAAATATATCAGCGTGTGCGTCTTAGAAATTAAGACGAAGCGATTGTAATATTCACAGCCGAATTCGGTACCCAAACCGACGTGAACGTTATGAGCTCTGCCGTCAGCCCCGGCTACCTGAGTCGTGGCTCGTGGCTCGTGGCTCGTGGCTCGTGGACTGCTCGTGGCTCGTGGCTCGTTGCTCGTGGCTCGTGGCTCGTGGCTCGTTGCTCGTGGCTCGTGGCTCGTGGCTCGTGGCTCGTGGCTCCTGGCTCGTGGCTCGTTGCTCGTGGCTCGTGGCTCGTGGCTCGTGGCTCGTCAGCTCGTGGCTCGTGGCTCGTGGCTCGTGGCTCGTGGCTCGTGGCTCGTGGCTCGTGGCTCGTGGCTCGTGGCTCGTGGCTCGTGGCTCGTGGCTCGTGGCTCGTGGCTCGTGGCTCGTGGCTCGTGGCTCGTGGCTCGTGGCTCGTGGCTCGTGGCTCGTGGCTCGCGGCTCGTGGCTCGTGGTTCGTGGCTCGTGGCTCGACGTGGCTCGTGGCACGTGGCTCGTGGCTCGTGGCTCGAGGCTCGTGGCTCGTGGCTCGAGGCTCGTGGCTCGTGGCTCGTGGCTCGTGGCTCGTGGCTCGTGGCTCGAGGCTCGTGGCTCGTGGCTCGTGGCTCGTGGCTCGTGGCTCGTGGCTCGTGGCTCGTGGCTCGTGGCTCGTGGCTGTCAGGCCGCCGCCATGTGCAAAAGGAAAAACACGCACACCGAACAGCGTGCATGGGCGGCCCGCCGCGCCGCAGCATCGGCGGCTCGGCAGGTGTCTGGGGAAAAAAACGCCGGCGACCGCGGCGGGGAAGGCGGACCACCGATGCCCACCATTTCTCCTGCGTGATCAAAGCCTGCTATTATGCGTCAATGTCAAGGAGACAACCAGCGCAGGCCAGAAATCGGGAGAATCCGGACCATGGTAGCTCGAGCCTGCCGTTATCTTGTCCGCGTTTTCGAGTCGTTCAAGATGATGAATATGAATGGAGATGGAAATGTGTAGCCTTGTGCATTGAAATTATGGCTGGCTTACGTGTAGAGCGACTAGATGACCTAGACGGTGGGGCCGGAAACAGCTTGCTTGATCAGGGCGTGTGTTTCGAGCCTAACTGGCCGGGAGTGTCTAGTGGTGAGCACCATTGCTGTGATCGCTCTCCCACCATTTACGAGGAAATACCCGCAAACGGAAAACCACTGAAAAGGTCTAGCTAGTCAGTCATTACGTTAACCATGCCATGATTCCAAACGTCCAGTTTACTGCACACGGTGCAAAGGCAAAAATTCGGAGAACAGCACTTTCAAATGTGCGGCGGGAACCAAAAGCCCGCGTATGCCAGAAAACATCGTGTTGCTGCAGCGACGCGACGATGTGGACAACGAATCCAGTGCCAAGCTCGGAACGTCCGCAAAGTAGATCTGGCATCACAGGGTTCAGATATGTGCGGAAAACCTACGCGATCCAGCCGGTCCACGACCTGTTTGCAGAGCTTGTGCCAAGGGGCAGCACCGAGCAGATGTGGGTGACGTTGCAAAAAACACCGGACTTGACGGAGCATGTGTGAATGCGGTGAGTGACTAGACCAACTTCAGGACACATATCGAAATTCAACCGACGGTCGACTATGATGACGCGCGGATGACTGCCCGCGCAAGAAAAAATCAAGGTAAAGGGGCAGTAATTAAATTGATTAATTAATTAATTAATTAATTAATTAATAGACACGTGACTGCGTCACGTGAGCATAAGTCCTCAGCGGGAGGGGAACATGGGATGGAATGGTGGTCAGAAAATGGAAGTTGGTAAACATCAAAACTGCGCCAGCAGCAAGAATTTCAAAAAGCAGATGACCTTCTGATGCCTTCAAGTTGTAGGTCCTAAACCGATAACACATTTTCTTCATAATAATAATGAGACAAATATTCATAATATACAAGTTGGTTTGTGTCACTGGTTGTCTACTTGAATACGTGGCAAATGGAGAACACAAATAAAAAGATAAAACATGCGCTGGTTGTCTCCTTGATAAAACATCGAACACCCAGGTCAGCCTCACTCAAAGCAGTTGCTACCTCAGTGCCTGGAGGGTACAAAGCAAAGACACATGGGTTTTCGATGCACTGGCTTCAGCGCATAATTCTGGCCCCAGTGACCTCAGTTGGCCACTAATAAACAAAAAGTGTCACAATGCACAGGCGCGCCATTACTCGCTGGCCTGGGACACACTACTGTAGTGAACCTCTCAATGGGACAACCAGCGCAGGCCGGAAATCTTAAAAATTGCTACGGTAAAAATCAGCAGTTACTTGCTGGCCTGCGGCAGACTACTGTAGTACACATCTAGGGCCGCCTGGACACTCTGCAAGCTCGTCACCAGCTGGGTCTCCAGCTTTTTGGCCGCGGTGACCAACGGCAGCTCGTCTGCGTCGGTGGAAGCACCCCCCGCGGATGCGTCGTGGCGCCGCTCCATCTCCTCTAGTTGTCCCATCAGGCCCATGTGGCGCTTGTACGCGACCAGCAGGCTATGCAGGTTGTCGGGGAACCGCTGCAGGCTGGGCAGCATGTCCTCCCGGTTGCGCGTCAGCAGGTGGATCTCGTTGGTGAGTGAGCCCTCCCGATCGGCGTCGTCCCATGAGCTGGGGATTGTGGGCGCATGGGGTTCGGGGATGTCGGAAGCAAGCGAGGACGGGCGTGAGAATGGGGGCAACGGCTGCATGACAGTGATGAGAATAGACACATGGCCACGGAAATGAAATGCACTGGGACCCTCCAGGAAAACCTGGAGACGAAGGAAGCACAGGCAGCCACACGTCACCAAGTGTAGCACTGCTGGAGGAGTGCATAATAGTACACTTCAAATCTGCGTACGATCATGTGCTCAACCCTTAAGGTGAGGGTCCGGGCGCGAATTTTTTGGCGCCGAAAAAATTCGTGGTACCCGTCCGTACCGTGAAAAAGTGGTGCACGGTGCGCGCACCCCTAGCGGAGCTGGCCATGGCGACGGCTTTCAGGCAAAACTAGACAAATATAACATGCGGAATGCAGAGAAATTGCGAGAATCTTGAAGGCGATGAGTTTATGATATTATTTCATCGCTAAGTTTGTGCGCTTTGCAATGTCGATAATTTTATTGATGACCATCGCCGCGGGGGTCCAATCCGAAATTTTCGTCGCGAGGAATAAATAAGAATGCACGCAGGCGGCGGTGATTGTCAGGTTTTATGGGCTTTACTTAGCGTCAAGGATGCGTTTGCGTTGTTAATAGAGAATCCTAAAGAAATTCGCCGGGGTTTTGCAAGATTTCCGTCATTTTCGGTAAGACAATGTCCAGGCTCGCCGGATGCGCGTCTCATCCTTCCATGGAAGGTTGGTCTTTCTTGCGCCGCTGGGCAAATGACACTGCCGGTAATGGTACGATCCCGTGCTTAGCGTACCCCTATGAATGTTTCGCTTCTTTAAAGGGTTGTAAACGCAAGTTTGCGCCTTCTATCCGCGCAGTTAGCTCCAGGTAGCATGCCATTGCGTGATGCGCATCGCCAGATTCCTGGCAGCTTTCAGTGATTTTATCTACCTTGCATCGCTGGGACGTACGTGTCAAATCATGAGCCGTGGCATGTTGGCAAGTTGTCAGGGATTTGTCGAGTGGTTTCTTGGAAGGAGTTTGGTAAAAACACTCAGTTTTGTATGAATATTGACGCAGCCTTTCTTAGCAGCGGTTTCAGTGTGCTTAGAGGCTCACAAGGTTGACGTTGTTTCTTAGCAAACAATCGCGCTGAAAAGAAAAGCTATAGTGGGCGTTCTGAGGGGCATATTGCATGGGTGGAACTGCATGTAGGTAGGGGATACCGTTGTTTTCTTGGCCTCTCTCCCACTGAATTATGAGACAGCCCTGTCATATGCTAGCAAGGCAAAGTAACCATGGTAAGAAGCCCTGGCACGCAGCATTTATGATTAGTATGCTTTCTCTGTGGACTGTCTGCTGTTCCCCTTGGTTGGGCAATCAGTGGACATGGCTTTCTAGGGTGTATTTGCATTGGACACCTTGGTTTTGGTATGATGATCACAGCATATGCCTAGAATTTGCTTCAGAAGTGCTGGCTAGACATGTAGAGCTACCTGCCTTGTTGCTGTGCACACACCCATGAGGTTGCCCGTGCCAAGGTAAGGCAAGGGCACATGAGGTGCCCAGCCACCTCCTTGTACGTTGTGCTCGAATTGGGCATGGTCTGGAGCCATTTGGATGGCATAGAGAGTGTTAGTGTGCCTTAATACTCACTATTGCCTTCCTTAGCGGCTGCACAGGTGGCCAACTGCCAAACGCTATAACTTCCACGTTTGTACTCAGAATGAGCTCAAACTTTGTGGGATTGTGTATGCCCATGTCTAGTATTTGTGTATATCTCCCCAGGGTCAAATTGTGTGTCTATGATTTGTTTTATTTTTTTCAGCCCAAAAAAGTACCTCTTTGGGGGGGAAATTAATAACTGATGAAATACTCACCATTTCGGGGTGCCAATTAGGTGGAAAATTTGCAAACTGGGGCAACTAAATGGGAATATATTGAAACATGCAAAAAGATGCCCCCATCGTCTTAGGCAGAATGTGCCATAAATAGCGTCTTTTGCTATTTTTAGCACAATACGAGCAAGTAACTGTGCATACCACCCTCAACAAGTGGTGGGATGGACCCCCATACAACCTATTTACATGCCAAAATCATCTCTCGGGTCCCCCCAGGTCAACAGTACATGTTATTCCATGGTATGGTTTCAGGGGGGCTGGCACCATACCCTCACCTTAATCAGGGAATGGGTTATTGGCATTTTTAGACCCCTGAAAATGCAAAAAATCATAACTCATAGGCCACAACTCCAAATACCCCCAACCAATGTGCTAGGAGTATCTACACTTGACGAGCTTTCAGAAAATGCAATAACATCACGAGTCCATTAAGTGATTTGCGAGATATTTACTGTCAAAGTTGGGCAAAAGACGATCATTTTCAGGTAAGCAAAAGCCCCTTAGATAATAACATCTACTGGGAGGGTCAGGAACCTCAATATTAACATTGGACAATTTCATTGGATAGTGCCACCATGCTTTCATTGGATCAGACCCCACAGATAGCCCACCTGACCTAAATAATCCACTCACTTACGTGTGTGGGTTACGCGCGCGTAAGCAGCCATCCATGAATTGCCACACATTTATGGATTGTATACAGCCACATAACTGTCAAAAGTGCTGGGAAACAAAGAAGTTGCTAAACCAGCATCAACGGAATGGCATCCTCCAAAGATACACCACAAACTGAGCAGATTTGGGGCTAATAGCAATCATACAGCAGGCATGGAAACCTGCAGCAAGAGGCACTAATACACTCGTGAAACAAAGATGTATCAACGACAGATTCCCGTGCAAACGACACGCAAAGACTTTGCCGTACCTGGCTCGATCACGACCTTTCCCGGTTCTGCTGGCCGGGACCCTCATATCTCACACGGCCTATTGCTTTCCAGGCCTAGGCCGCCATAGCCGCATAGTGAATGCATCCGCCATGATTACCAGGTCGATGTTCTGTGCAAAGATGACCTATAAACGCATCCGAATTCACAGGGACGCTGCTGCGGATGCCCCGTACCAAAACTGGGTGCTCAGGCTGGCGCAGACTACCCGGCCATAGGAAGAAAATCGAAATATGACATGACATTACTCATCTGATACTGGCGACCAAGAAATCAGTAATTTCCTACCTGTATTTTCCCAATGCTATACATCTGGCCACCCCTGACCTACGAAAATCACGCATCATCATTCTGAGCAACATTCTGAACCGTTACAAGCCACGAGACGCAAATTTCCTGGATAACGGCACGCTGGCAACCATATCTAGTTACGCGCGCGTGAGTGAAATTTTCCCGCCAAAGTCACGTGATACTTCCTCACTACACGTTGCAATTACCAGGCTATGGCGAATATTACCCCCAAAGCTATGCATCACCTTCGTGCCTAAGTGTTCCCAGACCTACCGGACAACTTCCCTCCGTCACAGGTGGCGCGGCGCTCCTGGAATTGAGCGCCGCGCCACCGGGGGTCAAACAGTTCGATATATCGAATTGTTTCCGGACTATGGGTTAAGGCAGCAAGCACAAGAGGACGGCACGTACAGGTTGCCGCGGCTCTTCTTGTGCTGCAGCGTGGCGAGTGCCTCCTCCAGCGTGGCCAGGCGCTTGTCGATGCGGCACTTCATCTCATCCAGCCATTGCAGCTGTGCAGAGTAGAGGCGGGGAGAGCAGAGGAGGGAGGGGAGAGCGGAGGAGGAGAGGAAGGGTGAGATAAGCAGGCCAAGGAACAAGTTAGCAATGTGGCAAGCCACAGCTAAGGGTCTGCACCAATGGACACATAGAAAACAAGAGGAAGAGACCCAACAGAAGCGCACCACCCACACTGGAAACAAGCGCTGCCAACCCCCGCAGAAACAACCCAGCAAGTGGCCATGACTGTTGACAGTCCCAACCGAGGATTCTGTCTTCAATCTTCCCCCCTCCCTTCCCCCGACCCCCAAAAAGATTCCGAACAGCCAGCCAGCTCTGTCACCACGTGCTTGCACCCCTACCCACCTATGGCATCTTTTTACCCAGTCCCGCCATCTAACCTGCATGCATTGCCCACAGGGCGAACATGCCCCCACCAGCCAGCCACCCCCATTCGCTTACATCGAAGAACTCCTTTGGGAACCTCTCCTGCAAAGTTGTCGCAGGAGTGCTCCCGCCGTCCCCGTTGCTGTCCTCCGCGTCTCCCCCCGCCTTCCCCAGAATCCAATCTATGCCCTCCGGCAGCATCACCGCGGAGATCGTCCTGCTGGGAGGCACCAGCGCGCCACCCGTCCCTGCACCCTCTCCTGCAGGCTCCGGGGGCGTCCTCAAACCGCTGATGTCATCCTCGTCGTGGTCCCACACCGTGTCCAGTATTGGCTCCAGCGGCGGGAGCAACCAACCCCCCTCCTCGTCCTCCCCCTTGCCCTCATCCTCCGGCTCGTCAAGCATGCCCTCCCGCCACGACAGGATGTAGTTCAGGACTGCGGCATCATCTGCCAGGGCGTCCGTGGGGCCCTGCGTCAAGACGTCCGCACGCAGGGGCGACTGAGGCGCCGGGGCGTAGGGGCCCAGCAGCGTGCGGCGCGGTGTCCTGGGTGGGGAGGGCACTACCAGGTCTGGCGCGGATGGGAGCACAGGAAAGTGTGGAGCAACGGACAAGGGTTCAGTGGCCTAGGGAAGGCAAACAGGTGCAAAGACATACTAGAGCAAAGGCGCCTTGGAGCACATGCAAGTCGGAACAAAAGAAAATTGAAGAAGCATCGATTGCGGCAGAGGCAGATTGTACTTCAGGCAGGCACGCAGGTCAAGGTGGGGGAATGGTTGGCCGATACAGTAAGGAAAATGACTAGGCCCCGCGGGGGCAATGTGGGGTGGGGTAGAATTTCCCGGCTCCAGGGTCGCACAGGACCGCCCGCACGCGACCCACGACCCTAGTACCAACATGGCACACATGGGGGTGGGAAAGGGTCATGGGGTGGGATGGGAAGCAGCGGTGGCTGAGGCACCGCGAAAACATTGCCAACCGTGCAAGCGCAGACGACAACCTGACGTGCACTCGCATTGTTTGGCAGGCAACCACCCTTGGCTTGCAACCAACAAGCTCGCCCGCGGAGCAGCCTACAGGACAACCTTGAATACGGAGGCAGGCCCGAGACCTCACCGCCTGCAGGATTGGGACTTGCACATCTCGACCCTCCATCAATCTAAACACCAAGTAGTACATAAATTGACCTTGGTGACCGTTGGTCCGATAATTAGGGAGAGTATCACCGATAATTAAGTAGCAAATCGTGGTAACAAAATCAGCCACTTGGGCCTACTCCGGAGATCGAGGGAAGAATCCCAGATACACTATGCACGAAGAACCAGGCGCGCCGCCACGCGCGTGGCTGCTTCAGCGGCCTCCTCTCCGGAGCGCTGCGAAGCAGCACGTTACTACTAGGAACAAGGGATGGAAGGAATTTTAGGCGACGGGCGACGGGAACCAGCAACGGGCAATCTCAGCGAGGGACGTAAGGAATTTCGTGGGCAACGAGCAACGGGCAACGGGCCACGGGCCACGGGCCACGGGCCACGGGCCACGGGCCAAGGGCCAAGGGCCAAGGGCCAAGGGCCAAGGGCCAAGGGCCAAGGGCCAAGGGCCAAGGGCCAAGGGCCAAGGGCCAAGGGCCAAGGGCCAAGGGCCAAGGGCCAAGGGCCAAGGGCCAAGGGCCAAGGGCCAAGGGCCAAGGGCCAAGGGCCAAGGGCCAAGGGCCAAGGGCCAAGGGCCAAGGGCCAAGGGCCAAGGGCCAAGGGCCAAGGGCCAAGGGCCAAGGGCCAAGGGCCAAGGGCCAAGGGCCAAGGGCCAAGGGCCAAGGGCCAAGGGCCAAGGGCCAAGGGCCAAGGGCCAAGGGCCAAGGGCCAAGGGCCAAGGGCCAAGGGCCACTACCACGGGCAAAATGCCACAGACAGCTAGCCACGGGCAACTAGCCACGGGCAATTTCAGCAAGGGACAGAATGACGGGCGACGGGCGACCAGCCACTACTGTAGCCAATACTCTAACCAGTAGCCTCGGGCCACGGGCAACTAGCCACGGGCAAAAAATTTGAGCAACGGAGGGGCGGAAGGAGTTTCTGGCCACCGGCGACGGGCACGGGCACGGGCACGGGCACGGGCACGGGCACGGGCACGGGCACGGGCACGGGCACGGGCACGGAAATTCAGATAGCAGCCGGACTTGAATAGGAGTCTCCAATAGTAGAGTCTTAAATAATAGGGGGCTTGGCCCCCACAGCGTCTACTTGTTCAACCATAAATCCTCAGTCACATGCTGCTTTTGAAACAGGATTACCTTGCAGCCGGTCGTCCCCCCCCGACAGGGGCGTCCTGGGTGTCGTCGGGCTGCTCGAGGAGGGCGACAGCCCACTCAGTTCCCGGGACATACGGCGGGGAGACGGGAGTGGCTTCTTGCCCGCCAGAGATAGCTCTGGTGGCGAGGGTAGCGCGCCCATCCTGTCGCTCGATATGCTCCGGTACAGCCGGCCCTGCGAGTTGAAAACGATGCTGTCGGCGCCAGACCCCATGCTCACCGACACGTGGGGCACCACCCTGCGGGGGCTAAGTAGGGAGTCGAGCGTCCGATTGGGCAGCGGCGACTGGGGGGGTGACGGCTGCACCCCGTCCACCCGCCCAGGACAGGACACCCTCTCACTCGCCGGGTAGCCCCCCTTGCCTGGCGACTGGGGGGGGTTGCCTCCCTTGCCTGGCGACTGGGGGGTGATGATGCCGCCCTCACCCGCGTTCGCGTTGGCCAGTGCAACGTCGATCGGAGCCAGCTTGCGCGCGCGCTGGCGCGGTGAGCTGGGGCCCCCGTTGGGTGCATCGTTCTGGAACTGGGCGTACCCTTGCAGCCGCCGCGCCTGGTGGTCGGAGGATGGACTTGACATTGGGCCGCACACCGCCTGCAGGCGCCACGCACCGCACGTGGGGAATGACATGCCGCGCATGAGCGAGTGGTCAGGGATGTCGTGCTATGTGGGTAGTAACAGGGGGCACAGGTCAAAAGCAGGGAAAAGCCCAAAAATGGCCCAAGGTATTTCCCCACTGAGGCCTGGTGCACGAGATGTGCCTGGTGTATGCATGGAGATGCCGTACCCTTGGTGCACCTCGCATGTTTACGTACGACAAAACATTCTGAATACGTGCGAGAGCGTGCTCGCCCGCCCGCCCGCCCGCCTGCCCGCCCGCCCGCCCGCCCGCCCGCCCGCCCGCCCGCCCGCCCGCCCGCCGCCCGCCCGCCCGCCCGCCCGCCCGCCACCCGCCCGCCCGCCCGCCCGCCCGCCCGCCGCCGCCCGCCCGCCCGCCCGCCCGCCCGCCCGCCCGCCCGCCCGCCCGCCCACCCGCCCACCCGCCCGCCTGCCCGCCTGCCTGCCTGCCTTCCTTCCTGCCCGCCTGCCTGCGCTTCTTTGTATGATGCACGGCCCACCTACCCGTTCTCCTTATGTCCCTACTTGGGTACTACCTGTACGCCCACCTAGCCGTTCTCCTTATGTCCCTACTTGGGTACTACCTGTACTAGTATTATATCATTATAGCACACAGTAGCATCATAGCATACAATATGTGATGCCTATTGTAGCCTCCCTCCCTGCCTCCCTTCCTACCTGCCTGCCTGCCCGTCCGCCCGCCCACCCGCCCGCCCGCCCGCCCGCCCGCCCGCCCGCCCCCGCCCGCCCGCCGCCCCCCGCCCGCCCGCCCGCCCACCCGCCCACCCGCCCGCCTGCCCGCCTGCCTGCCTGCCTTCCTTCCTGCCCGCCTGCCTGCGCTTCTTTGTATGATGCACGGCCCACCTACCCGTTCTCCTTATGTCCCTACTTGGGTACTACCTGTACGCCCACCTAGCCGTTCTCCTTATGTCCCTACTTGGGTACTACCTGTACTAGTATTATATCATTATAGCACACAGTAGCATCATAGCATACAATATGTGATGCCTATTGTAGCCTCCCTCCCTGCCTCCCTTCCTACCTGCCTGCCTGCCCGTCCGCCCGCCCACCCGCCGCCCGCCCGCCGCCCGCCCGCCCGCCCGCCGCCCGCCCGCCCGCCCGCCGCCCGCCCGCCCGCCGCCCGCCCGCCCGCCGCCCGCCCGCCCGCCCGCCCGCCCGCCCGCCCGCCGCCCGCCCCCCGCCTGCCCGCCCACCCGCCCGCCCGCCCGCCTGCCCGCCCGCCTGCCTGCCTGCCCGCCTGCCCGCCCGCCAGTGCTCATTGTACTGCCTGCCCCGCCGGGGAGCTGCCGGGGCCGGCAGGGCGGAAAGTTGCCGGGGCGGGGAAACGACACTTATAGGTCGGTAGTCGGTAGTATGTGACAATTATTTATTTGGCGCTAGGAGTTCAGTGAGTTCATTGCACCTTCTTGTTTCTTTCCCCCAAACCTGCCGCTCGGCTACTCTAGCTGGCGGAACATCGTTTGCTAGGACACACTAAGCTGCTATACCAATGATGCAACCGTACATGTCCCCGCTGAGTACCTTTGTTTCTTTGTATGTTTGTGATGTCATGCTGTTCAGTGTCCTGGCCCTCGGCCGTTTCCAAATCTCTGCTGCCCATGTACGGCGTGGGCAACAACAACAACAACAACAACAACAACAACAACAACAACAACAACAACAACAACAACAACAACAACAACAACAACAAAAACAACAACAACAACAACAACAACAACAACAACAACAACAACAACAACAACAACAACAACAACAACAACAACAACAACAACAACAACAACAACAACAACAACAACAACAACAACAACAACAACAAACAACAACAACAACAACAACAACAACAACAACAACAACAACAACAACAACAACAACAACAACAACAACAACAACAACAACAACAACAACAACAACAACAACAACAACAACAACAACAACAACAACAACAAACAACACAACAACAACAACAACAACAACAACAACAACAACAA
>RPFO01000065.1:572767-725267 GCA_009746045.1 Mesostigma viride
CAGCGACACGGCAGGGTTGAATTCGGATCTTCTCGGCTCGCCCGCATGATGCGCACGGTTTCCGCACAAGCACAACTCCCAGCTGGCAGGGGAGGTAGCCCCAGACGTCAGCTCGTGTCCACCGCACGACTTCAGCCCACCTTGATGCTCTGGATGTTGGAATGGAGGGTGCTGGTTGGCACGGTGTCGCGCGACCCCGCAGTCTTGACCGCTGGGAAGCTAATGCCCTTGCCGCCGCCGTTGCCATACTCGTACCCGTGCGCAGGAGCGGCTGCATTACCAGGGCAAGCAATGAGCAGAGCACCGGGTGGTGAGGGGTTGGGGGGAAGGGACGGCGTAGTAAGTATGCCAGAGATGCAGTAGTGCACGGAGGATACACAGAGGGATGGGTGTGGGGGGGAGTGTGGGTGAGTGGTCGGTCGGTCAGTCGGTCAGCCGGTTGGTCGGTCGGACAGTCGGTCGGTCGGTCGGTCGGTCCGTCGGTCGGTCGGTCGGTCGGTCGGTCGGTCGGTCGGTCGGTCGGTCGGTCGGTCGGTCGGTCGGTCGGTCGGTCGGTCGGTCGGTCGGTCGGTCGGTCGGTCGGTCGTCGGTCGGTCGGTCGGTCGTCGGTCGGTCGGTCGGTCGGTCGGTCGGTCGGTCGGTCGGTCGGTCGGTCGGTCGGTCGGTCGGTCGGTCGGTCGGTCGGTCGGTCGGTCGGTCGGTCGGTCGGTCGGTCGGTCGGTCGGTCGGTCGGTCGGTCGGTCGGTCGGTCGGTCGGTCGGTCGGTCGGTCGGTCGGTCGGTCGGTCGGTCGGTCGTCGGTCGGTCGGTCGGTCGGTCGGTCGTCGTCGGTCGGTCGGTCGGTCGGTCGGTCGGTCGGTCGGTCGGTCGGTCGGTCGGTCGGTCGGTCGGTCGGGTCGGTCGGTCGGTCGGTCGGTCGGTCGGTTGGTCGGTCGGTCGGTCGGTCGGTTGGTCGGTCGGTCGGTCGGTCGGTCGGTCGGTCGGTCGGTCGGTCGGTCGGTCGGTCGGTCAGATGGTCGGTCAGGTGGGTGGGTAGGTGGACAGGAAGCCTCAAGCCAGGGGAGGGGGGGGGGGGGGGAGCGGCAAGCAGGCAGTGTTGGGATGCCAACTTGCAAAACAAGGGAGCAAACATGCAGCATTTCATCGGATGGCGGCCCCATCCTAGGGGCAGCCATTACAAGGCCACAAATAAAAACACAGGCAAGGTACGTGACAGAGCTATTGACCCAGGGTGAAGCATCTTTTCTTCATCAACGCACCCTCCACTCCCCGCCTGGTCATGGGACATGGGGGAGCACTGCAGGATGAACCAAGTAATGAAAGAATGTGTGTTGCAGGAGGTAAAAGCCTCGCCACGCAGAACAATATTTTGTGCATTGAGCTCGTACGGCTCAAAACTGCCAAGAGGCACACGGAAAAGCTGCTGAAGACTAGCTAGGCCCATTCTGCACATCAAGGGGTGCTTCACGTCCCCAAGAAAGGTACCTTTGTACCACCCCCCACCCCCACCCCCCACCCCCCACCCCCCACCCCGCGAATTCAGGCCCACTAGCATGGTAAAATTCGGGCAAATACGCCGGAGCCTGAAAGGGACGGGGGAAGGGGGAACGTACATAATTGGAGGTTAGTCGAACCGATAAGCCCCACTTTCCCCCCCCTCCTGCCTGCATAACGGATACATTGATCCGACGCTGGGGCAAATGCTCACCGCTGCTACTGGCCATCGCGTCAATTGACGACGGCATCGCGATGGTGCTTGTCGAGAACACCCTGGACATTTCCTGCAAATTCGGAGAAGGATTAGGGTCCTTGAAGGTTTTTGGCCGTTAGATGTTAATTGATAGCAGAAGGTAAGGTTCTAAAGGTGACGTGATACGACGTTCGGACGGACAATCCTAAAGCGTGCTATTACCTGGCAATGCCAGAGAAGGGACTTGTTGAGTGCCAGCAAGGTTTCTCCCGAGTAGCCTCCCCGACCGCCACCACATGACTGCCGGACATGCATTTCATCCACCGGCTCGCTAGCTGCAGAAGGCTCATAAGCTACATTCCCTGAATTGAGGGATGAACGCGCATTACCTATCGCAACTTGTGTCACCGAAACCAGACATGTTCTTTCGCCGAATTACAGTCAAGAAAAGCCTGCCGCTATGGCCAAGTTCCGAGCATCCCGTTCAAGGCTTTCATCCCCAACACAACTGCTCGTGGCATCCGAGCAGCGAAGGCATCGCTGGAATTCTGAGCGGTCTTTCTTGTGCTTGCCGCTGTTTCCTTTCCGCCTAGTTAGTTTCGCGCGTTGCTGCAAATAATCGGCTGTCACAACCAATTTACTTTCATTCCGACAAGCAAGGCACGTTGCTCGCAAATTCCACAACCAAGTCAGTCAGTCAGTCAGTCAGTCAGTCAGTTTATTATTACCACGCCGGGGCTCCAGTTCAGTTCGCGCCGGGGGGTCCGGGGAGCTCCCGTGCATCATGTGTCCTGGATCCCCAGCACGTTTGTGCGAGGTAGTACGTCCACATGTCGCTTGAGGGGGTACAGTGTCGTATTGCCAGATGACCGCCGGTACGCCGGTGTGAAGCCGGTGTAAACTTTTCAACGCCAGGCGCCCGTGCCTGGCGCCCCGTCGTCCGCGCGCCGGTCCTGGTCAGTGGTCACTATAATCTACAGTAGGCTCCATGATTGTCTCTCCATGTACATACAGTAGTCTAGGGTTGGGTCCACGAGTACTAAGTCCACGAGTAGAAAAGGCGAGTACCGAGTAGTGAGTACTACTCACTACTCGGTACTCGACATTTTTTTGGAGCCCGAGTAGTACTCGGTACTCGTACTCGCCGACTTTTTTTAGCCCGAGTAGTACTCGGTACTCGTACTCGCCGACTTTTTTTAGCCCGAGTAGTACTCGGTACTCGTACTCGCCGACTTTTTTGAGCTCGAGTACTACTCGCTACTCGTACTCGCCGACTTTTTTGAGCTCGAGTACTACTCGCTACTGGTACTCGTGAAAGTATCAGATACTCGAGTAGTACACGAGTAGTACTCATGAACCTGAGATGGTCGAGTAGTACTCGAGTAGTACTCATGTTCTGAGGACAATCATCATGGTTGTCATGAATAGCGAGACATTCGACACTGACGGGTCGACACTGGCTGGCCCGGCCTCACAAGTTCGCAGCCGGCTCGGAAAGGAAAAATGCCACCCACTGCCCTGCCCACGGCTACCGCCGCCATCATTCTCTTCTTGTCATCATGTCGGACTTGCAAGGCTGTTGAGCATTATTATTTATTTGTTGTTCCGAGGGGTGCGGCTTACTCCTTGTTGACGGGGAAACAAGTTTATCTTCATAGCTATATTAATGTTTATTGTGACAATAAACATTAATATTTGTTGTCTCTTTTCATAAAGTATTGTTATTTTCAGAAAGTATATATATATTTGGCCCGTTACTTCATAGTTTTTTTTGGAAATTTTAGGGAAATTATATCAGCCAATAGTATCGCAGGTACTCGAGTAGTACTCGAGTACTACTCGGTACTCGTACTCGCCGGCTTTTTTTAGCCTGAGTAGTACTCGGTACTCGTACTCGCCGACTTTTTTTAGCCTGAGTACTACTCGTTACTCGTACTCGCCTACTTTTTTGAGCTCGAGTACTACTCGCTACTCGTACTCGCCTACTTTTTTGAGCCCGAGTAGTACTCGGTACTCGTACTCGCCAAGTTTTTCTGAGCCCGAGTAGTACTCGGTACTCGTACTCGCCGACTTTTTTTAGCCTGAGTAGTACTCGGTACTCGTACTCGCTGCCAAAAATCCAGCGTGGACCCAACCCTATACAGTACTGGTACTTGACTAAAGACGAGGACTCGGTTACAGTGTTGTTTACTGTAACCAGGTGCGACACGCGAGGCGCCAAACTTTTAACTCTCGGTTTCCCGCGATTTTGCCGTGCCTAGGGACACGAAAGCGAAGTAGCGAACCTTCCCTCCGGCACGACTGCCCATCATATTGGCAAGTTACAATGGCTATGGTTCTTTCATACTGGAGATAATTATAACAACTGAAATCTCCGATTTGCAGCCTCACAATGTTGTAAGCACTCTACCGAAAGTCCTGGAGGCGCGCATCGATATGGCGGCTCAGGACATCTTGCTACATCTCGGGACGGGCTCTAACTCAAGCGGAGCCCGCACTGGCACCGCGGAAAAAGTTCGTTTGCTGGAAAAACGCTTGAGAGGAGGAGCTGAAGAGGTGCACGAAGGATTTGGTCAGCCCACGGTGACTTTGAGTGCTGTTATCCCAGATGTCCCGGCGCAGCTTCGCTTTGGAGCGCCGGAACAGAATGGAGTGTTGCGGGAAGTCGTAGAGGTCATCAACCTGTCAACAGATAACTCCGACGAGTCCGACGCCGACGAAGATGTGAGCTAAACGATTCTCATGTTTCCTTCCCAGAATTGTACTTTTCATGAATTCACCGAGAAATCACTTCTTCGGGGACCGCCTATGGGACACGTGATGGCAGGATAAAAGCCCCGACAAGCATCGGCATTCTGGGTGTCTTCAATACGGCAGGACATCAGGGTCATGCCTACCTATTGTTGTCCACCGTCACTAAGAACCCTTGTGTGTCGCTGTCTAGACACTGAAATGTTGGCACCCCATGCGAAATCGATATTTCGTACCCTACCCTGAAATAGGGGGCGTGCGCTAGGATGCA
The DNA here is from genome assembly GCA_009746045.1 of Mesostigma viride. NCBI lineage: Eukaryota > Viridiplantae > Streptophyta > Mesostigmatophyceae > Mesostigmatales > Mesostigmataceae > Mesostigma > Mesostigma viride. The sequence goes on from RPFO01000065.1 coordinate 577,479, forward strand.
CTTGATTCGCGAGCAACACTGCAGCCGTTTGCGAGCACGCCGCCCTCACGTCACGTGCCGCAGCACCTCTTCCTTACATGATCCGAATGGGATGCTCCACTGGGCCTGGTTGGGCCCATGGAAGAGAGCAACCCTCTGGGTTGCCACCCGTGCTGGACATTTGTTATTGGCAGGTCATGATTGTAGACATCCCCATGCCTCTGCACGCAGCTTATCAGATGGCATGGCAAGCAGGCCGACGTTTACTGTGGACCCAGAATGGTTAGGGTCGGTCACTTGTCTGCAATGGCCAGTGCTATGACCTGCTCTTTCCTTCTGGTTCATTCCTAAGGGCCCGCGGCCGCATGGGTGAGAGTTTGAGAGCTTGCCTCTGCATGCTCATAGCCAGCCTGCGGGCATTGCCTGCATCCATCTGCACACGTGCCCAACGCTTGGATAGACGCACCTATAGCTTGGAAGCTATATGGGGCATGGCAGGCCAGAAACGTACTGGCAGGGAAGCTGTGTTGGCCCGGCTTCTTCCGTGGCTGGCTACACGACAGTCCGTGTCCATGTGCACGGGTGTGCACGGGTGTGCACGGGTGTGCACGGGTGTGCACGGGTGTGCACGGGTGTGCACGGGTGTGCACGGGTGTGCACGGGTGTGCACGGGTGTGCACGGGTGTGCATGGGTGTGCATCCTTCTTGTCATCCTTCCAACTCCATTTTCGTAAGGAAAGGTGAAGAAGGGGGGGGGGGGGCTTTGGGAGGGATTTAGTGACCCAAGCACACACCATCCATGTCCTGTCATACATGTGTGAATCTGCCTCCACAAAGGGTGGGGGATAGCCTGACCCACGTACATGTATAGATTGCCCGTGGATGGCCCATGACTCATCAAGCGTCTGACCTGTGGTTGGCACCCACTGCGCAGGTCGCGGCGTCGCATGTACTCCATGCGCAGCCACCCAGCGCGAAGAAGCAAAAGGTGGCCCCCGAGATGGGCAATCCCATGGCACCGGTGGGTGGTCACTGTAGTGTAGTATTTTGTGTGTGCATGTGTGTGTGCTTGGCGTGTTGCCATCCCACGTGTGTGTTCTTGGCGTGTTGCCATTGCATGCCCACCTGCTTGCCACGCGCAACCTGCGGGCTCTCGCCCATCCAGGGACGCATCCTCGCGCCACGCCGCGATGGTGATCCGTGCCAGGCGTGGTGATGGCGCCGCTGCGTAGAATTACACACCAGTTGCTGGCCCCTGCCACGCGAGCGAGCGAGCGCTGACCACAGGCGGCATGGGCTTGGCACCGCATGAGGGCGCGAGCACGGACCGCGGGCGGCATGGGCTTGGCACCGCATGAGGGCGCGAGCATGGACCGCGGGCGGCATGGGCTTGGCACCGCATGAGGGCGCGAGCACGGACCGCGGGCGGCATGGGCTTGGCACCGCATGAGGGCGCGAGCACGGACCGCGAGCGGCATGGGCTTGGCACCGCATGAGGGCGCGAGCACGGACCGCGGGCGGCACGGGCTTGGCACCGCATGAGGGCGCGAGCACGGACCGCGAGCGGCATGGGCTTGGCACCGCATGAGGGCGCGAGCACGGACCGCGGGCGGCATGGGCTTGGCACCGCATGAGGGCGCGAGCACGGACCGCGGGCGGCATGGGCTTGGCACCGCATGAGGGCGCGAGCACGGACGGCGGGCGGCATGGGCTTGGCACCGCATGAGGGCGCGAGCACGGACGGCGGGCGGCATGGGCTTGGCACCGCATGAGGGCGCGAGCACGGACCGCGGGCGGCATGGGCTTGGCACCGCATGAGGGCGCGAGCACGGACCGCGCGCGGCATGGGCTTGGCACCGCATGAGGGCGCGAGCACGGACCGCGGGCAGCATGGGCTTGGCACCGCATGAGGGCGCGAGCACGGACCGCGGGTGGCATGGGCTTGGCACCGCATGAGAGCGCGAGCACGGACCGCGAGCGGCATGGGCTTGGCACCGCATGAGGGCGCGAGCACAGACCGCGAGCGGCATGGGCTTGGCACCGCATGAGGGCGCGAGCACGCACCACGGGCGGCATGAGGGAGCAGGGCGGCCACAGGGTGCCTTGGCGTTATCATCCTCCAATCGATCTCGTGTGGGACATGATCACCCTCCCCTTACATGTGGGCCAACGTCTCAAGGGCCGCTGTCGCGTGGGCCAAAATTTCTTACTGACGTCTGCCGGTTGTGGTTGGGGCGTCTCTTTTTTGTGCCTCTCCTGCGTATGATGATGATGTGATGCGTATGGGGTGGGGCCACAGCTGGCGCGCGATGCAGCACCCAGCGGGGCCCTGGGTGCATCCAGTGCCCCCACGGCACCTGCAACCGCAACCGTGGTGGCGGCACCCACAACAGCAACCACGGTGGCGGTAGTTGCAACAGCAGAACTTGCCACCGCGAAAACAGTGACAGCCGTTACTGCGAGCGCAACAGGTGGGGCAGCAGCAACAGCAACAAATGCGGCAACAACATCAACTGCAGCAACAACAGTGACACCGATGGAGACGGCATCTCCAAACCCGGCAGTTGCAGTCACAAGTGCTGCTCCGGCCACGCCCACCCCGACCATGCCGGCCGTCCGCGCATCTCCTTCACCCACGGCAGCCGTGCCCTACCGAGAACCCAACGTGGAGCGGATGGCGTCGCCGCGCGCCGCCACAACACCCGCTCCCGCGCCCGCGCCCGCGCCTGCCACCGCGCTGCCGCCCAGGGACCCTGGCGGGGCATCCGAGGCCCCCCCAGGGGCCGACCCTGCAGCGGCGGGCCCTGGCACATCGACACCCAAGGAGGATGTTACGGCAGCCAGCACGCCGCATGAGGGTGGGGAGGGGAAGGGGGTGGCGAGTGGGGGTCCCCCCAAGCGGTCGTCTTCGGTTCTGAGAGAGAGGGACAAGGAGGGGCATGGGCACGGGCAAGGACACGGGAGCACGCCACCTGGCGGGTCAGGCCCGGTGAAGCTGGCGATTCGGAACAGCAAGATCAGCCACTACTTCATGCCCGCGCACGCGGTGGGTGGCTGTTGCTGCTTGTGCTACGTATTGCTGTCATATGTGGTGTAACCACCTGTTCTGCTAGCATCCGTTCTGCTCCTAGAACATGTTCTTGTGCCCGCGCCTGCACGCCGTCTGGTATGGCAAGCAGGGGCATGTGCGGCACATGTGTGCATGCATGACGTGTGCACTTTCTGCCTATGGACAGTAGTGAGCATGCATGCACAATAACGAATCTGAAAGTTGAAAGTTCCCATCTTTCCTAAAGAATTCGAAGACTTTTTATTAATTTAATTTTTTCGTAAATATGCACAGTAACCTTTTCCTTGGACCCTTGGATGCACATCATGTCATCATGGGGGAAACTCTATGCTCACCTGTGCCAGGCTCAACGATCTCATCCCCTGTGACCTTGGCGGTCCTCTCGAGACTTGAAGGGTTCACTGTGGGCAAGCAGGTCACCATGGTACTCCAACATAGCCCGTGACCTCACACCTTAGCTTTGCAATCGAATGCTGCGCAGGAGGATGTGGCATACCTTGATTATTGAGACCATAAAGAGCCGTTATATTATGATTATTGAGACCATAAAGAGCCGTTGCTCCCCTTTTCTTGTGATGTGCATCTGCTGCACAGATGGACGAGGATAAAGACAAGGACAAAGCCAAGGCTGCAGGCGGCCACCACCACCATCACCAGCAGCAGCAGCAGCAGCAGCAACAGCGGGAGTCATCATCACCCCCTGTGAGGCGCACGCTCATGGTCCGCTCGTCCTCTCAAAAAGCCAGCGACAATGACGGGTCGCATTCGCGGTCAGGGTCGGAGGAGGGCGCGGGGGACGCCCACTCGGGCGGGTCCCACCCCGCGCGCGAGGGCAACCCGGGGACCGTCTCCAGCAAGGGCAGTCAAGAGCGGGCGGGCAAGGTGGGTAGGGGGGCACAGTGTGGGGGGCGCAAGGTGGGTAGGGGCACGGTGTGTGCGGGCAAAGTGGGCAAGGGGGCTGATTGGGGGGGCGCAAGGCGGGTAGGGGCACAGTGTGTGCGGGCAAGGTGGGTAGGGGGGCAAATTGTGGGGGGCGCAAGGTGGGTAGGGGCACGGTGTGTGCGGGCAAAGTGGGTAGGGGGGCACAGTGTGGGGGGCGCAAGGTGGGTAGGGGCACGGTGTGTGCGGGCAAAGTGGGTAGGGGGGCACAGTGTGGGGGGCGCAAGGTGGGTAGGGGCACGGTGTGTGCGGGCAAGGTGGGTAGGGGGGCAAATTGTGGGGGGCGCAAGGTGGGTAGGGGCACGGTGTGTGCGGGCAAGGTGGGCAAGGGGGCTGATTGGGGGGGGCGCAAGGCGGGTAGGGGCACAGTGTGTGCGGGCAAGGTGGGTAAGGGGGCAAATTGCGGGGGGCGCAAGGTGGGTAGGGGTACGGTGCGTGCGGTCAAGGTGGGTTAGGGGGGAGGAGATCGAGGCAAGGTTGTATAATGGGCGAGGATGTGTGGAAGGGAGTGGTTATGATCCGACATCGGTCGCCTCATGACGACTCAATCTCCTCCTTATCATGATGATTCCATCTCCTGACAATCAGGCCATGATGACCCGTGTTGTGCTATAGGAAGCGGAATGTTTGGGACATGCAGTGCACTCCCGCTCACCTGCTGGGCAGTCCTCCCATGCGCCTGCCCACCTGCCTCTCGTGTATGCCGCGCAGCATGCCATCTAATATGCCACCCAGTATGCCCCATCACCACACCACGATCTCATCACAGTATGCGCATTCCTCCGAGATCCAAGCTTTCCACAAGCGGCTGCAGCCCACTTGCTGCATTCTGTTTATGTTCCTAAGGAATAAGAAGGATTTTAACAGGTTATACTTTCCACCGTCCACAGCGGCGGCCTGACCATGGTATGCTGGTTTCCCCCGTGCCTCCATCCCCCTCCCTCCACCCCTTGACTGGTTGCGCACCCCCTGCCTCGTCGCGCCCACTTACTCGCCCGAGAGCAGGCCAATGCAGGCCTTGTGTCCGAGATTGAGCGGTTGAAGCGCTGGCTGGCCGCGTCCGAGGTGGGCGTAACAACAGCATGAGTTTATTAAGTTGAATGCATAGGCCGCATCAGAGGTGAGAGCGTGTGCGCAAAGCACAGAACATCACCGAGACAGGATAGGGTCCGACCCGCACCCGACAAACGTGTATAGGGCCCGAGGGGGCCACACCGGCACTGGATGGGTTTGGCCCCGGCACACGATGGTGGGGATCTGCTCCACGCGATGGTGGGGTCGCGTCTCCTCTCCTCCCTGTGCTCTTGGAGTTGGACACAAGATGGCCGACTGCGGGGGTGGGCTGTGAAGAGAACGATGTCTCCACAGAAGGCCACTGTCCCCACAAGTACCGCGAGGGGATGTGGAGGCCCATGGCACCTTGCCCAACTCCCTCGCCTTGCCCATGACACCTTGGCCCAACTCCCTCACCGTGCCTCATCCAGTTTCCTGCCTATGCCTCACCCTCTACCTTCAGTGTGCCTCGCCCCTATTCCCTAGACATGCCACACCCTATTCCCTAAGTGTGCCTTGCCCTATTCCCACGACATGCCTCACCCTACATGCTCACCTCTACCTCATATATCCCCTACCATGCGCACTCCCCCACCCTCACCTATCCCCTACCATGCGCACTCCCCCACCCTCACCTATCCCCTACCATGCGCACTCCCCCACCCTCACCTATCCCCTACCATGCGTACTCCCCCACCCTCACCTATCCCCTACCATGCGTACTCCCCCACCCTCCCCTATCCCCTACCATGCGTACTCCCCCACCCTCACCTATCCCCTACCATGCGCACTCCCCCACCCTCACCTATCCCCTACCATGCCCACTCCCCCACCCTCACCTATCCCCTACCATGCCCACTCCCCCACCCTCACCTATCCCCTACCATGCGCACTCCCCACCCTCACCTATCCCCTACCATGCGCACTCCCCCACCCTCACCTATCCCCTACCATGCCCACTCCCCACCCTCACCTATCCCCTACCATGCCCACTCCCCCACCCTCACCTATCCCCTACCGTGCCCACTCCCCCACCCTCACCTATCCCCTACCGTGCGCACTCCCCCACCCTCACCTATCCCCTACCATGCGTACTCCCCCACCCTCACCTATCCCCTACCATGCCCACTCCCCCACCCTCACCTATCCCCTACCATGCGCACTCCCCCACCCTCACCTATCCCCTACCATGCGCACTCCCCCACCCTCACCTATCCCCTACCATGCGCACTCCCCACCCTCACCTATCCCCTACCATGCGTACTCCCCCACCCTCACCTATCCCCTACCATGCCCACTCCCCCACCCTCACCTATCCCCTACCATGCGCACTCCCCCACCCTCACCTATCCCCTACCATGCCCACTCCCCCACCCTCACCTATCCCCTACCATGCGCACTCCCCCACCCTCACCTATCCCCTACCATGCCCACTCCCCCACCCTCACCTATCCCCTACCGTGCCCACTCCCCCACCCTCACCTATCCCCTACCATGCGCACTCCCCCACCCTCACCTATCCCCTACCATGCCCACTCCCCCACCCTCACCTATCCCCTACCATGCCCACTCCCCCACCCTCACCTATCCCCTACCATGCCCACTCCCCCACCCTCACCTATCCCCTACCATGCGCACTCCCCCACCCTCACCTATCCCCTACCATGCCCACTCCCCCACCCTCACCTATCCCCTACCGTGCCCACTCCCCCACCCTCACCTATCCCCTACCATGCGCACTCCCCCACCCTCACCTATCCCCTACCATGCGCACTCCCCCACCCTCACCTATCCCCTACCATGCCCACTCCCCCACCCTCACCTATCCCCTACCATGCGCACTCCCCCACCCTCACCTATCCCCTACCATGCCCACTCCCCCACCCTCACCTATCCCCTACCATGCGCACTCCCCCACCCTCACCTATCCCCTACCATGCCCACTCCCCCACCCTCACCTATCCCCTACCATGCCCACTCCCCCACCCTCACCTATCCCCTACCGTGCCCACTCCCCCACCCTCACCTATCCCCTACCATGCGCACTCCCCCACCCTCACCTATCCCCTACCATGCGCACTCCCCCACCCTCACCTATCCCCTACCATGCGCACTCCCCCACCCTCACCTATCCCCTACCATGCGCACTCCCCCAACCTCACCTATCCCCTACCATGCGCACTCCCCCACCCTACCTCACCCAATCCTCGTGGTCCCCCCCCCTCGCTCGCAGGAGGCATGCGCCAACCTACAGCGCGGCAAGGACCAGCTGCAGGGTGACCTGGCCGCCCTGGGCAAGAGCGTGGAGCAGCTCACGCGCGACAAGGAGGCCATGGCCGAGGTGGGCATGTGTGCCAGCACGCCACGCGGCACAACGCAGCCACCCGTGGCTAGATGCCCGACGTACTAGGGATGTGCTCGCAGGGAGGTGCTGCGTCATGAGAGTCCGTGTTCTGCGCTATTTACTGATGTTAGTCTCTTCAGTGCTTGTGTTCGGCGCGCTGGAACAGAAAGCTATCGCAGTGTATGGCTGGACGGCTGCCCCATGGAGATGTTGCGGCCGATGCTGTGGGTAGGGAACCGGGAGCCATGAGGGGAACACCCATGGAGGTGCCCTTGGCAATATGAGGAACATTGTTGCCAAGGACGATGGTTGCTGTCCCCATGCATGCGACAGGTGTCCTCGGCGGAGGGGTCCTTGGATCCCTTCCCTCGGGTGCGTCCCCATCATGAAACCACCAAGTCCCCAAAACAACAAGTCCTTGTGAGGCATGTGCCTCCATTGGTTGGTCACTGCGTACAGCGACGTACGTCACTCAGTATAGGTCACTAGGCGCTTGTAGTCGCTGCACACAATGTGGAATGGATGGTGGGCAGTGATCCATTTTCACCGGGCGTGGTGGGCCCCGGTCTCAATCTGCCGGATCTTGACATCGAAGGACCGGCGAATGTTGGAGTGGACTATGGATTTTCCCCCGAAACTAACCCTACCGCGGCTTCTGGCTCCTCCATATTTGTTCTACCTCGTATTTTTTCCCCTGCAGGAGCTGCAGCAGAATGTAGAGATGGAGAAGATGAAGGACGGCCGCATTTCCAAGGTAAGGCATGGCGGGCACATGCAGGTTGTTATTGAATGGGTATGGAGGCGACATGGAATTGCCACATGTCAGGCAAGCAAAGGCAGCACACTGATGGATCCGTCCCTGCCTGGCGCTGCGTGAGGCGTGCGTGTGTGTGTGTGGAGGGGGGGGGGGGGGCGGGACAACCCCCGGGGATAACTCTTGGGGTGGGGAACAGGTTACTCCGCAAGAGCGCGCATCCGTTCCGCCCTTGGCCACCGTGCCCCGTGTCCCAGGAGTGGACGGTCATGATGCGCTGGTTGTGTGGTATCGCACGCGATAGCTTGCTCAACTTGCTTACCTATATGGCTGCTTCCGTTTATCTCCTCCCTCCCTTACGTGGCCACTGTGAACACCGCAGTATGCTGCGTGTGGTGTGGCCAGCCCGCATCCTTCCCACAGATGCCCCTTCCATGCGGTTCTCACCTCTGCGATGTTTCCCTCCCCCATGCACCTTTTGTTTTCTGTTCCTGCGTTATCTGCTGCCCCTCTCTAGTCTCATGCGTGCCCATCTGCTGGATTTAAATGCCCTGCCTCCCTTGTGGTGCCCCCCCTCCCCTCGTTTTTGTTCTTGTTTCCCTCCCCTTCCGATTTCCCCCCACCATTCCTATCCCGTTCCCTGCCCCCACCCCCGCCCCACCCCCTCCCACCCCATTCCCCCACCCCCAGCTGAGCCATGCGGTGGCTGAGTACGCGGTGGCGGTCGCCAAGCTAGAGCGCGCCAGCTGTCGCGAGCGCGTGCGCGCGGACTCCCTCCGCCTGGGCACCATCGGCGTCATCATGTGCGTGCGGGACCATGTAGTTTACATCTCAACGGATGAGCCTTATGGATCGTCATCATGCGTGTGCAGCCGCCTGGGTTTGCTCGTTGCCTGGGTTGGGGCTATGTGTAGGGGGCAGTCTGTATCAGTGGGTAGCAGTTGCTAGTAGGCAGTTGCTAGTAGGAAGACCGTTGGAGGTGGCTAATGATTGTTGGTGGCCCCACCTACGGGTGGTTGACCAACGGAGAGAGATCCTATTCCAGCCTAGGATTAGTCAAGCCAACAAGCTGGGGACGCTCTGATGAACACCACAGCCTGGGTCGTGGTGCCACGCCGCACTTCCTGGCACATCCCAATTGTGCGCACGCAAATCCTTATTATGTGTCAGAAAGCCACTTTTTACATTCCATGCGCGACACTAATTTTTGCCGAAATCATGAATAGCATCCGCAAAAAACACTGATACTGCCTGCTGAAACCAGACGTCTGCCGAAACCGCATACTACAATGACATCTGCCAAAGCTATTGATAACATCGACTGAAGCCATCTCATGGCATAGTGTTAGAGTGGTCCAGTTCGCAAGACCTGCTGGCCAGCAGGGGAACTTGACCTATGGCCGGACAGGACCCCTGGCAACTTTGTTCACCTGCGGTGGCTATGCTGACAAGTGCCACTCTTCGTGATCGCTCCTCCTTCCTGAATCCTGCCGGTCCCCCTCTGACAGGACGGGAACCTCCCTCTCCGAGGTGTGGGAGGAGGGCCACGCGGTGCTGGAGCTGCAGGAGAAGATGGTGCGTGCCCCTTATTAGCAATAGTTGGCCCTCTCGTTGGTTTCTGGCTCAAGAGGAAGGACGACGCCTGAGTCGCAGGAGAGGATTAATTAATTAAATAATTAAGAACATACCTCCGTGGGGAGGATATGTAACACATATCACTGAGAAGGGGCGTATGGTTTTAAATACATTTTAGGCGACAACCTGCAGGTGGTGGGTGTAAACAGCCACCTACACGGGGTGCACAACTGAGGTGCACCTGCACCACCATGTATTCCAGCATCTATGCAAAGTTGCGGACATGGGGTGGGCAGGAGAGGATGGTGCTTGCGAACTTACAACAGCAATCTGTGGGTACTTGGGGTCCCCATGTTCATGAAGGGGAAAATGGAGCTGCAAGGCTAGATGGTGAGTGTTGATTACTAGTATATTGATAGAACACGTTGCGCTAGGGTTGTACCGGGTAGCGGACTGCACTTGTGTAGGGTGCAATGCATTAATAATAGAATGAACGGCGAGCGGCACGAAGCTCCGCCCGCCTTGCAGATGAGGGCATGTTGCCAGGCAGGATGCGCCAACGAGTGGCCGTGTGGCTGCATGGTTTGCTGTCAGATAGTGTGCCCCTGTGTGGCTGCTGGGATAGCAGTATTGTTTGTGGTCGACTATCAAAAAGGATGTTCCAGGCCCACGGCCCACTCTGCCTGACCTTGTCGTCATTATTTAAGTGGACTTGCCTGCTTCTGGTATTCACTGCCATGCACTCGTCTTATTTGCTTGTAACCATTTCCTTCCAGCCATGAAACTGCTCTTGCTTCGCTTGCGGCTGCCAGAAAAACGTGGCTGATGCCCGGTGTCCTGCTGGCCAGTATCAGATGTCGCCACTGAGTGGAGAACACCCCATCTTGTAGTGGTTGACCCAACCCCGTGCGTCCTTGTTGTGCCTGGCCTCGCCTGGTCCTGGTTGTGGGTGCGGGGTTGACTCTCACGACCTACTGTTGCACTATCGCATCATCGCATCGCCCGCACGGCGCCAGATCGATCTGGTGAAGCAACGCGAGAGGGTGGAGCGGCGCCGCAAGGAAAACAAGAAGCTCCTCGCAGCGCTGCCAGGTATGCTGGCGACCCACTAATGCGCTGGCACGGTATGCAAGCATACACCTGCACTGCCCTGCATGCAAGCAAACTCACACGCACACTCAGGCATCAACCCTCCCATTTGAGAGTTTTGATACCGCATTGTATCATGGTAGATGAAAGCATGTTTGTTGTAAGGAATCTAACACTCCCACACCATCGAAAATTGCGGGTTGCTCTGGTGCCGGACGCGCCGCAGAGACGCCGCCCCCCTCCACGTCGGGAGCGGAGCAGAGCAGCCAACCATCGCTGCAGGAACTGCTGGCGTCTGAAGAGGCGTACAAGGCCAAGCTCGCCAGCATCAAGAGAGTGAGCAATTACTAAGCCCAAGCTCACCAGCGTTCAAAGGGAGGAAGCACGGTGGTCTTCCTTTCATACTTCGGTATCATACCGTCTTCTGGTTTCCATCCAAATCCTCACCTGTCTTAGCTAAATGCCCCATGGTCCTTGCCCCCCACCCCCTGCCCCCTGCCCCCTGCCCCCTGCCCCTGCCCCCTGCCCCCTGCCCCCTGCCCCCTGCCCCCTGCCCCCTGCCCCCTGCCCCTGCCCCCTGCCCCTGCCCCCTGCCCCCTGCCCCCTGCCCCCTGCCCCCTGCCCCCTGCCCCTGCCCCCTGCCCCCTGCCCCCTGCCCCTCCCCCTGCCCCCTGCCCCTGCCCCCTGCCCCTGCCCCCTGCCCCCTGCCCCCTGCCCCCTGCCCCCTGCCCCCTGCCCCCTGCCCCCTACCCCCTACCCCCTGCCCCGGCCCCCGGCCCCCGGCCACGTGCCCCCTGCCCCCGGCCCCTGCCCCTGCCCCGTGACGGCTGCCTCCTGCCCCCTGCCCCCTGCCTCCTGCCCCCTGCCCCCGGCCCCCTGCCCCCTGCCCCCGGCCCCGTGACGGCTGCTGGGCTGTGCCCGCAGGAGGAGGAGTCCCTGGCCCGCGAGAAGGAGCGCATGGACGTGCTCAAGCTGCGCCACCTGCGCGAGCTCAAGCGCACCAAGGAGGAGGACGCCTCGCGCTTCAACAAGTTTGGCATCCTGCACAAGCGATACGTGCTGCTCAACCTGCTGGGCAAGGGCGGGTTTAGTGAGGTCTACAAGGTGAGGTGATGGCCAAGGGGGTGGGGAGTCAGCGAGGTACACAAGGTGAGGGGGCGTAGTGGGGGGGTCTACAAGGTGCGGCAGTGTACAAGCAGAGGTTTAAAATGATTTCTACAACGTGGACGAGAGAAACAAGGGGCGGGGGTGGTTGGGGAGGGGAGGGGGAGAGAAAGGGGGATGAGCGGGGAGGGCCATATCAGGGAGGCTGCCAGCAGGTATCCAGAGTGAGCTTCTGTCACCGTGGTCCTTCAGGGATGGCTGTCGAGTGGGACGCCTGAAGTGCCTATGATCGAAGAGGCTCTTGTGCTGTGTAGCCCCTGGTAGGGCCGCTTTGTAATACTATCATCATATGCTTACGAACATTAAATACTTGATAACTTGGCATACTTCATACCCTGCATGGGTGATCATCCCCCCTGCAGGCATACGACGTGGTCGAGTTGACGGAGCGTGCGTGCAAGATCCACCAGCTGAACAGCACGTGGAGTGAGGCCAAGAAGCAGAGCTACCTTCGGCATGCGATGCGCGAGTACCAGATCCACAAGGCGGTCGCGCACCCGAACGTGGTGCAGCTGTTCGACATCTTCCAGATCGACGAGAACACGTTTGCGACCATCCTCGAGTACTGCGAGGGTGAGCGGTTGACAGTAGTGTGGCACTGCAAAGGTGAGGGGGTGACCGGGCCATGTTTTGCTCAAGTGCCCAGGTAATGTCGGCGGGAGCTGATGACGCCACTTCAAGTTCTCTGCAAGGGTGAGGAAGAACGGGGATAGTTCTGTTGTAGGGGTTCGGGCAATGCGAGGATGCGGATGCCAATGCCAATGCCAATGCCATGCCTGATGTGTACGTGCCATGCGAGTGCCGGTATCTAGCGGTTGCCTAGCTGATGTCGATGCTCATGTCTTTGTGCCCCTCTACCTTCGCCATTCCTCCATCCCTGTGCCCCTCAGGCATGGACCTGGACGCCCACCTCAAGGCCAACCCGACGCTGCCCGAGAAGGAGGCGCGCGCGATCCTCGTGCAGATATTCGCGGGGCTGGCGTACCTCAACCACCCATCGCACGTCCACCGGGTGATCCACTACGACCTCAAGCCCGGCAACATCCTGTTTGACGCAGTGGGCGAGGTCAAGATCACGGATTTTGGCCTGTCCAAGGTGATCGAGGAGCAAGGGGTGGACTGCATGGAGCTCACGTCGCAGGGCGCGGGTACCTACTGGTGAGCGGGATAAATTATCAGGGGCTGGCTAGTGTCAGCGGATGGGAGCATTGGTGGCGGAAAACGGCGGCAGTGGTCGAAAAAGGTGGGCGTGTCAGTGGCGGTGGTTGGGAGGATTTCCTAGTCGTGGCGGTGGATAGCAGTCATCTGGGTCATAGTCATGCGAGCGGTGATCATGCTAGTAGTGTGGATGGGGCACTTGAGTGGGCCAGAGGCAGGGGGGTTGGAGGGCAGGTGCAGGTTGGGGGGATGGGGGGGGAAGGCGGGGGGGGATGTCTCTGGGGGCGGGGTGGAAAGAGTGGTTTGGGCGGAGCGGGCTAGATTATTTTCGTGTGAATGGTAGGTAGCAATTTAGAGCCACAGTTCCTTAGCAGATCTGCCTAGCAATAGTATCCGGACTTGGCTGCACAAAAGGAGTATCCCCTAATTAGCCCTATAGTTGTTGCTCTGCCACCATGTCCATGTCTGGGGTGTTTATGCCGTGTCCATTACATGTTGTTGCATGTCAGGCGCACATCAACAGCGGCCGGGGGCCAGGGGAAAGTGATTGGGGATGTATAAACCTGGATCGTACTACCAAGGCACTACATGGACGAGTTTCTTTTCTTGCCCTTGGCGTGTGTTCTGCTCTCATTGTCCTTACCTGCCTGCTGCCACCTGAACTCATACCATAACCAGGTATCTGCCTCCGGAATGTTTCGAGATCGGAAAGGGCCCTCCCAAGATTTCCTCCAAGGTGGGTTCACACAAAACCAGCCGTCCAAGATTTCAGGGTGCGTCCTTTTCATACTAGAAGCCCAGTTGTTGTGTAGCAACAGAAAGACATTCAGAGTCGCAGTTGTGGCCTGTACTTGCAACTGGCCTTGCCCTCCTCGGCAAAGTTGTGATGCAAGGTTGTCAAAACACACTGTGGCAACCGCACGGGATGGCTCAGTATCAACCCTGTGGCTTTGCAGTGATTCCCCTCCATGGTTGCTGGATAGGCCTCCCCCTGGCTGCAGAATGTTTGGGGACGATGGCAGCCCCGCCAGGCCCCTTCTTTGCAAGTCATACGCAGGCAGGCAGCATGCTGACCAGCCCACTGGCGGTGCCTCGCGTGGGCACGGGGCAGAGGGGGAGAAGCCAGAGCGGTGATGGGGTCTGCATGCCTTCCCTTGCCTTGCTGTGTCAATCCGCTTGCCCTGGATGCATGGCATCCCCAGATGCGATGGGCAAACACTTTGAACCAGGGTTAGGCGGAATCGGGTTCCGTTCCGAAATTTCGGAATTCCTGGTGTCGGAATTCCGTTCCTTGGACTGGTAAAAAAATGCATCGGATTAGGGCATTGGTTCCTTTGCCGGAATTGCGGGATTCCGGCGGAACGGAACGGCCAGAGTGTAGGAAAGTATGAGAACTTACAGGCCATTTCCCCAGAAATTCCCTCCAAACGTGGACGGGTTCAACCCAAACGCGCCGCCACCGCGCCACGTCGCGCCTGGGCGCCATGTGGCATGAAGCAGGCTGTGAGGAGCTTTGAGAACGGTCAGACAGTTCCGGTTCCATTCCGCCGTTCCGGCGGGTTAGCCTTTGTTCCGTTCCGCTTCCGTTCCGCCGCCCCAAAACCTTATTCCGCCCAACCCTGGTTTGAACACCCCATGATGCGATCTGCATTTTGTGCCTTCCCCCCATTGTGCAGGTGGACGTGTGGTCGGCAGGCGTCATCTTCTTCCAGATGCTCTTCGGTCGGCGGCCATTTGGCCACGAGCTGTCACAGGAGAATATTTTGCGCGAGAATGTGATCCGCCGCGCCAACAAGGTCGAATTCCCCGCCAAGCCGGCCGTGTCCGCCGAGGCCAAGGTACAGAAAAGTCTACATGGGCTTGTAAGGGTTTATAAGTGTTAGTATGGCGTGCGGTTTGCTAGCATACGTGCGCGAGGCCAAGGTGTGGCATACGGTGCGCGGTGGATTGCTGGTGGATGGGACGCGTCTGCCGAGGCCAAGGTACAAAGGGGTTTATATGGTGTTGCTAGCACATGCCCCTGAGGCCAAGGTACGGATGTGACTCCTATCTATGTTCTGACTGTAGCTAATAAGAGTGCTTCACTGTCTAAGGGTAGACTAAACGTCCTGGGGATGCATCACTCCAATTGCTTCTGCCTTGGAGGACAATAGCATGATCGATAGACATTTTTTCTTTTTTATATAGAATGCTCACAATCGCAATGACCAATCCTGAGAGGGTGTGGGATACCCAAACAATGCTCAGGTGCCCTGGCAGCTAACAGATGGTTACTTTGCTCTTTGCGCTTATCATGGTTTTGATATTCCAGGAATTCATCCAGTTGTGCCTGACTCACAACCAAGCGGACCGGCCTGACGTGCTCACCATAGTTCAGCATCCGTACCTCTCATTGGTCCAGAAGACATCTGCAGGGGGAAGGCGGTCATCAGCACCACCCACATGATGCCCTGACAGACTAAAGCATCGCCGTCATTCACCAGCAGCAAGTCCTTCAGGATGCGCATGGAGGTGTCTGGACCATGCGATACTGGAAGTTTGAAATGCAACATTTATTGGATGTGAATTAATTTAATCAATTAATTTACACGTGACTGCATCAAGTTAGCATAAGTCCTGCTGGTTTAAAAAAATTATAATTTAATTATAACATGCCTCCGTTGGGCGAATCCACCTTCCTCCTCCACCTCCACGCAACCCTCTCACAGCACGTGACGCCCCTAGCCGCAGATGTGGCGGCAATGGGCGGCACGCTGGCTGCTGAGCTCCCCACCATCTCCACCGCCACTTCCAGCCTCCTCGCCTCCTCCACCGCCACCACCCCCACCTCCGACGCCATCACCGCCCAGCTCCGCGACATCGACCAGCGTCTTAAGGACAACGCCATCGCTATCGAGGTTCTGCAGAACACCGCAGGCCTCACCGCCCAGGCGGTGAAGGACATTGCCGCAAAGCCAGCCCCGGCTGGCCTGGCCGGCGATGCTCCTCCCATCACCACCTGGGCGGACATGCTTAAGCAACATACCACCTCCACCACCTCCGCCGTCGCAGCCCAGCTTCAACGGCAGACGCTTGACCTCCGCGAGGAGGCCGAGCTCGCCAAGCGCAGCCTCAACGTCATTGTCAAGAACTTCAAGATGGAGGAAGGTGAGAATTCCGAGAAGCTTTTGCGTGCGTTTGAGAGAGAAATCCTTGGTCGCATGGGCCTTAACGGTGAGATTGAGCTGGCCGCCCACCGCCTTCCCCGCGCGCGGGGTAAGGCAGGGCCGCCCCCGCTCCTTCTCACCTTTAAGACCCCGGCGGACAAGATTTCTTTTCTCAGACGCCGCAAGCGGCTCGAGAAGACTCTCTTCACCCTTGATGACGACTTGACCCTGGCGCAGCAACAACGGCGACGGGAGCTATGGCCGACCTACCTCCAGCTCCGGCAGACCAAGGCGGGACAGCCGGTGTACTGGAAGGGGGCGGCCATCTACGTCGGCCATAAGCCCTGGCAGGCGACCCCCCCCCCCCGCGGCCCCAGCGACTCCAGACGCCCCAGCTTAGGGGAATATAGCAGTAGTAGTGTAGAATAGATAGACCGTGGCCATGTACATGTACGCCTCCTAGAGGCACTATCCCAGCTAAGCCACGCGCTTTACTTAATCATGTGCATGTGTGCCTATGATGAGCCACACCCCAGATGATGCCTAGCTTTATTTAGTTCTGTTGTGCCTATGCAGGGAGTAACTCTCTGCTGAGACGCCATGCCCTAGCTTCTTTGTATAGCTATGCTGATCTTCCCCCCCATGACAGGCTCCCCCTTCGCTGGGCATAGCTTGAAGATCATGGGGATGCAAGTGCCCTGGTGCACCTAGAGCAAGGGTCCTTTACATCCCCACCCTTGCAGGAAGTAGCTTAGGATGTATGATAGGCCATATGCCCCCTCTCAAGGGCTATGTGCTACATATACTCCCAACGGAGTTATGTTACAATTCAATTCAATTCAATTCCGTTGGGAGATCATGTAGCACATATTCCTTGATGGACGGAGTGGAGAGAGCCGCGTGATCTAACTAACCCAACGCTAATCTATCTAGTCTAGAAAATTCCTAGCTACCCTACTCATCAAAACGCCTCCTCCTCTTGGGGGGAGATGGCTTGCCCACAGGGTCGGGCGTGTGAGCCTTGACAATCTTCTGCCACCGCGTTTTGTTCTGCATGGCAGTCCAAAGAAGGGAGAGAGAGTGGATGCGGTATTCAAACTGGGCTGGGACCAGTAGGTAATCCAGCAACATCTGGATGTAGTTCGTGACATGTTTCCCTACCCTTTTGGGAATGCCCTTGGGGCCAGGCCAGGTCAGAATATGCCGCCCTGGCTGGCCAAGCCGCTGGGGGCCTGCCAGACCGATGCAAGGGCGGTGTCGACCTGGCTGGTGCGAGCAAGGTGTCCTACAAATGCTATCCTACGCTGTCTAAGCTCGTCCGAAAGCACGAGGCATGCCCTGATACAAAGACTCTAATGACGGGCGCTTGGAAAACCCTACGTTCAGGACCTGTCGGAGCATCCGGTAACTGTGCCGTCTAGCTTAGCTGCCAGTGTGGGTGTGAGTGTCCACGCCTCGGCGCCATACGTGAGCACCGTGAGGACGAGGACCTTGAAGAGCATGCGCTTGCGGTGCTCGCCCATGCAGGCCCTTGAAGCGCCAGTAGGTGTTGAGCGAACGAAGCCTAGCCCAGGCCAGGCCGATGCGGATGTCCACATCGTCGGCGGTGTCAGGGAGCCAACTCCCCAACAGTTTGCGGAGCGATCGCGGAACCGGAACTCCGTCCCGTCTAGCAGGCGCGGCAGCGGCGGTGTACTGGAGGCCCCAATCACCATCGCCTCACCGGCTAATCTCCAACCCCACCGCCCTCGCCTCCAGGCCCAGACAGTCCAGCCAGGTCTGAATGTTCTCGGGGCTCGCGATGAGGGTGGTGTCATCCGCATAAATCAGGTCGGCCAGGCGGTAACCAGGTTAACTCGTCGTCTGTCCCTGGTCCTCTCTACGGAGGACTGAGTTGAACTCAGTCCTCTCTAGAGGACCGAGTTTTTGGGTTTCGTAGAAAATTCGCCCCGGTCAGAATGTTTGACAAAAAAATTCTCTCAAAATTTATTCAAATACTACGTGAAAAGATCTTTCTTGGACATATTTTTGGGATTTTTGTGGATTTGGTATGAGCGGCTAAATGTACGGTCAAAGTACAGGTGGTAAGGGTACTTTTCCACGTGAAACGCGAGTTCCTGAAATGCACGACCTAGCCATGGCGGCTCGCGCCCATGCATGCAGTTTACGTTTGCGGACGAGTTAGCTGTCCAAACTCAGGAAATAGATTTTATATGTCCTAAAGATGATAAAAATACATTTTTAGCTCGCGGGGATGCGATTTACCCGGTGTCGGCACTGTTCTTGCTGGAAAAAACTGCGATAAGGCAGGTCGACGGAATTGATGACTGCGCTTGCTTTACGGCGCAATTTCAATGGCTGATAGGTTTCTTTCTACATTTTAACATGCATTGTATTAGAATAAATTGAGTGACAGTATAGATTTGAGTATTTCGACCATTCTGTCACGTCATGGTCTATGTGCCGCAAAGTGCCACTTTTGCGGGCACCGCCTGGGCCAAGGTAACGCCAGCCGTGCCAGGTAAAGCCGGATAATCGTTGCCTCTTCGTTTCTTGATGTTCGTACATGAGTTTAAGCTTGCGAGGCGTTGTCAGGTTCAAGTCTTGATGCTCTTTCTTGACCGTTGCCTGCCCTCTCTAAACCCCCCTTTTCAGATGATGTTATCAGGCATTTGCCTTGACCCAGTGTAGTTGTGCAGGGTTTTAGGAGCTGTGCAGGTTTAAACACCTTCATAGATGTTAGTTATTCTTTTGCTACGTTCATACTGCATGATTTTGAGGCCACGGGCCGCGTCAAGGGTGCATTCAAGCTTTTACGGGTGAGTGAAAAGTCTTGGTGACAAACCACTGCCATCATGTGCCAGCAACTATGTTGGCCACATAATGGCAAGGCAAAACAGTTATAGCCATATCTATTGTTGTTAGAAACAATGGAAATATGCTTAACCTACCCATTATATTGGTGGTTGACTAACATAACCCTTTGTTGGTAGGGTATCCAAGCCCATTCCCTACATGCATGCATAGGCTCTCACTACATGATAAGGTATGATATACCTGAAGTATGATGATTGAAAGTGTGTTGTCCTGTAATGCTTGAAGGGAAATGAGTTGATTGGGATGGTTGGTGGCCACGGTGGTGTGTAGTATGACCGCACTTACATGCTAGCAAAGTTAGCAAAAGCCCCATTCCTCTCCTGAGGACTGAGAGTTTTTTAATTGTTTCAGGCAGTTGCAGTGGCCAAATCGAGCCCAGTTTTTTTCCACGTTTCAAGAACTATATTGTTTACATGCCTATATTTTTTCTTCATGCACGAGGATTTGATTGAATTTTTCCCACTCGTTCTTATCCCGAAAAATGCAAATTCGCGAGGGGTGCCCATCGTCCGTGTAATTTTCAGGTGTTCGGGTCAAGTTTTCACATATGCAGTATTTTTGCCAACAAAATGACATCTAGTACACCCCCGATCCACATCAAAACATTTCCAGGATGGACCCCCCACCTAGTCGCTACACGCGGTTGAAAATTGTCAACTGAGTCCTCCTGTGAGGACTGAGTTGGGACAGACGACGAGTTAAACCCCGCCGTGATTTTTTTCGTCCAAGCCTGGCCCGAACCCCTTAAGAGCAGTAAAGCGCGCCTGCTGGTTGTCTCCTTGATAAGTATGGGATGGGAATGGGATTAATTTTAATTAATTAAGAACATTCTCCGTGGGGAGGATATGTAACACATATCCCTGAAAATGCTCCATGGCCACGCCAGATGATGCACAGCATTAATTAATTAATTAATAGACACGTGACTGCGTCACGTGAGCATAATGCACAGCATTATTGATTACAAAAACGACGAGCCACGAGCCACGAGGTAGCCATGCATGGCTGACGGCGGAGCTCATAACTTCCACGTTTGGGCACCAAATTCGGCTGTGAATATCACAATCGCTTCGTCTTTCTAAGACGCACACGCTGATATAATTTTCCGAAGCCGTATTATGCAATATATGGCGAGCAGTAGCCAAGCCCTAGTGATCGCCCAGCCCCCCGGGATCGCCTCACCCGCAGCGTCGCCTGAGCCCAAGCGCAGTCGCCCTGCCGAGCCGCACTGGGACGAGTACGACTTTGACGCCAGCCAGCCCGGCTTTTTTAATAATTAGCTCATTAGCTCATACACGACCGCCTCGTGATCGAGCTATGTGTTCTGGGGATCGAACGCCTCCCTTATTGAATTGCATGTGCAAATACATCCTCACCGCCTCCCGCCCAAGACTGCAGCAATACGCCAAATTCTCCCTCCTTGGACGCTCCATCGAGAAGCTCTGGCCCCCCAAGCCCCTCACCACCACCTTGACCGTCTCCACCGCCACCTCCACCCTCCTCGCCTCCTCCACCGCCACCACCCCGCGGGGTGGTGGCGGTGGTCGCGGCCTGCACCTCCGACGCCATCACCGCCCAGCCAGCTCCGCGACATCGACCAGCGCCTCAAGGACAACACCATCGCCATCGCTGGAGTGCCTGCAAAACACCGCAGGCCTCACCGCCCAGGCGGTGAAGGACATTCAGCCGCCAAGCCAGCCCCCGCTGGCCCGGCTGGTGATGCTCCTCCCACCCAGACCTGGGCGGACATGCGGCTGAAACACCACACCGCCTCCACCACCTCCACCACCTAGCTCCAGTGACCATCGCGGCACAGCTCAAGCAACACACGCTCGACCTCCGCGAGGAGGCCGACCTCATCAAGCGCAGCCACAATGTCATTGTCATGCAAGCACTTCGACCAGCCGGCAGGTGAGACCTCGGAGACTCTTCTCATGGCATTTAAGCGCGACATTCTTTCCCCCATGCAACTCACAGTGGATGGATCGTGAGCCACGAGCCACGAGGTAGCCATGCATGGCTGACGGCGCGGAGCTCGTAACTTTGGGCACCAAATTTGGCAGTGAATATCACAATCGCTTCGTCTTTCTAAGACGCACACGCTGATATGATTTTCCGAAGCTACTACGCAAGATATGGCGAGCAAACGCTCCTCCGGGCAATGCAGCCTGGCGGCTGCGCTCAGCCCTGAAAATACGTCTGCAGCTCCGGCTGCAGCTTCGCCCCACGGCCCATGGAAGGCAGCAGCGCCACTAGCCAAGCCCTATAGTGGTCGCCCAGCCCCCTCCTGGGCTCGCCTCGCCATGCAGCAGCGTCGCCTGAGCCCAAGCGCAGTCGCCCTGCCGAGCCGAATTTTGATGAGTACGACTTTGACGCCAGCCAGCCCGGCTTTTTTGACAAGCTCCGCTCTGACACCCACGATCGCATCCTGGCCTATGTGTTTTTCGGATCGCACGCCTCTCTTAAGGATCAACTGTGCAAGCAGCTTTCCCACCAAGGTCGCCTCGTCAATGCCTTCCTTCAGAGGCGCCATTTCAGACCAGGACGTCCTCACGCCCGCCGCCCCCACCTTCAGCAATTCGCCCTTTTCTCCCTCCTTGGACGCTCCCTCGAGGAGCTCGATCTGGCCCCCCAAGCCGGCCCTCACCACCACCTTTAATAACCGAATCCTCCATCCGCTCACTGACACGAGTTGTTGGGACCGACGGTGCACAGCAGGGAAGGGGAAAGATGTTAGGGCGGGGCGATGGCGGATCCCAGACGCAGCTGCGTCCTTTGGGTGCCAGGGGTGCTATGCCTGTGAAGAAAGGTGTACAAAGAATTGCCGAACCTTCAGGGGTGGCTGGCAGCCGAGGGCAGTGCCCACATGGGTGAGAACCCCCCCGCAGTGGGGGGTCCCTACAGGGATACTTTTGGCTTCCCTCTTGTATTGCCGCCTGGTTTGGATGGAAGCACTGGTAGCGGCAGGGGACAAGGGGGGCAACGAGGAGAAGTTTGGGCCATACGACAGCTTGCGGCCAAGTGGCCAGGTAGTGGGTGCGGGATGTTACAAAGCCCAGGTCCTCGTGACTGGCCCAGGTCCCTATGACTGGATAAGTGATGTTTCGGCCCGTGTTGTGTGGCCTAGTTAGCTTAGAAACTGCAGATTCTTAGGTTGGCTAATGGCTTGGATGTGGGCCTACCACGCATTTGTAATAAACATGTATTCTCTGGCAGCCCCTCACTCCAATGGACATAAGCAGCAATTGGATTTTGTGAGCTCACGCTCGTTCTATCTATGACCTGCGGAAGTCTCAAAGGGGGAGGGGAGGCCGCAGTAGGCATGTCCGACTTGGTATAGCATGACCTCGGGGGGGGGTACGGTAGTGGGGGGGGGGGGGACCGGGGACGGTACTGTGGACCGGGTCCAGTTTTGTGGACCGGGGGCAGTCCTGTGGACCGGGGGCGGCGCGGCGCCACTGGCCTGATGGTCAGTGGGCTGGCGTCCGCCACCCCACCTAAGTCGGCGGCTACTTATTAGGGTAGTGGCGGGGCAACAACCTGGCAGTCCTCTTTGCAGCTCCCACCCACCCGCCCGCTTGCTGCCATGAGGATGTTACAAAGCCCAGGTCCTCTTGACTGGCCCACTGGATAAGTGATGTTTCGGCCCGTGTTGTGTGGCCTAGTTAGCTTAGAAACTGCAGATTCTTAGGTTGGCTAATGGCTTGGACGTGGGCCTACCACGCATTTGTAATAAACATGTATTCTCTGGCAGCCCCTCACTCCAATGAGTAAGTAAGTAAGTACTTGCGTGTCATGCGCAAAGGCATGCCACGGAGTACTATGCTAATCTCATTAGAAAAATAATTACACAAAAGTTTAAACAAACATCGTCTGCATCATCCCCCAACCCTTAAGCACTAGATGGGGATGTTATCCTCATCCGAGCTGTCCTCTACTGTAATGGCAGACGAGGCGGTAGTGTAGCGGCTATCCTCAGGACCAATAACCTCCACCTGCGGACTTCTACCCGGGCTAGCAACGGGCCGCGGGGCCCGTGGGGAGAAAACAGGAGCATACCCCTCGGGGAGGTGCTTATCGCAGATGGCAGCCCATTTCTCCTTGTCAATCATGCGGGCGCGGAGTACGGATAGTCCCAGAAGCCCTGCATCTTCAAGCAGTTGTGTCACATAGGTCCGGGTCGCGCCGCGCCGCCGGTGCCCGGCGCGCGCAAGTTTGCCAGTGGGTTGCGATGGGACAAGGGGACCCTGCCATAGGAGGAGGTGTCTACCTGGTTGGCCCGTCTTAAGCCCCCCGGCAGGGGCGCAGGGCCCACATCGGTATTCACCTGGTCTGTGCGGGCAAGATGGCCGGCAAAGAGGAGGCGGCGGTGTCGGATGGTATGGGTGACAAGAGGGAGCTCGCAGTAGAGCTCGGCCCGGGTGCGGCGTTCTTGGTAGCGGACGCCGAGGATATGACGGAGCATTCGAGTGACGGTGCCGTCAAGCTGCTGGCTCAGCGCCTGGTCCAGGGTCCACGCCTCGCAGCCATAAAGGAGGATGCACTCCAACGAACATAAGCAGCAATTGGATTGATAGTAATTAGTAAGTTGTTTCATGGTATACATGGCTTGCATGCAGTCAACCATGTCAACCAATGATGGTTGGCTAAGCACATTTCAGTGTTGTCACATCATCATAATAACGAGGGCATGCTCATCATATAAACTAATGGTGGCAACTCACTGTCTAGATGCTGTTACATGAATGCAATATCTCCAAAATGATCATCAGCAAAACGCTTCTTTCCCTGCACGATAATAATGTTAAGAAACCATTGGCGGCCACTCAGCTTCTGAGCGCTGTGATGCCGCTGCGAAGAAAGGGTGCGGCACTCTCACGTACACAACAACAAGAACGCCCAAAAAGAACGCAGAAGACTTCGAACAACAAGCTTGTAGAGGCAGCTGGCACTGAAAGCAGATCGATCACGTTCGCCACAAATCTATACCTTGACATGATTCGTAAATCCCTCGCCCAGGCGAGCAACAACAGCCATTCTTCTACGATGAAAATGGCAGGCACGAACTGTGCACGCCTCAATAATTACTTACCTAAAGTGGCCGCAAATCTGGAACAAAGCACCCGTTCTGTTTAGTAGAATCTGATGCTATCAATACTAATGCCTCTTTCACGGTCAGAACCCCCTCCAGAACCACGCATAATATTCTGCCGCTATCATGAATTCATGTTTGATTCCGCGTGACCAAACAATGCACATAGTATCCCCCATGCAGATGGCATGAAAAGAAAGCATGCATAGATATTATGAACTGGCAGCTACTCTCCGCCACAATCTTATATCATGAACTCATCCTCTTCAACATTCGAGCATTTGTTTTGCATTTCTCTCGCCAGGTATGTTGCTAATTTCGCTGTGGCCACTTTCGGAAGTACAGTGGCCCACGCACCTTGCACCCAACTTTTAATTCCTAGCCCCTTTAAGGGGCTAGGAGTAGGCAGGATAGGAGGAATAGGCCCAAAGCAAACATTTTTCCCGCGGACGGGGAAGAAAACGCCGTGCCAAAGAACGTAGGTGCCGCGCTGCCGGCTGGTAGCCTGGTACCCCCAAAAAATTCTTAAGTCCAAGTTGCGTATTTTTCATAAAATACACGTATGTTATCCACGGCGTAAAGTACGCGTACAGAAGTATTTTATTCTAACCGTACGACGTACATAACAACACGGGTGCAGAACCTTAGAAGCCGAGTGGCAAAAGGTTTCCGCACAACATCTAACTAAGACCCGTTTGACCCCTTCGGGGCGCAGGTTCAAATCCACTCAGAGGCGGATCATTTCGTCCCGATTTGGCATGCACCCCGGCCGCGGCGCCCACGGCGCCCAACTTCATGATTCATATCGGCGCAACATTGCGCTCATATTCATCATCCATATCTGCGGGTGTTCCGAGCCTAGTGATTCGTCCTCGCCCCAAGAGGCTGCTAGGTTTTAGTAGTTAGGTTAATTGATATCGTGCGGAACCCCAGGCATGAACTTGAGTGTACCAGCGACATGGTTATCGCTGGTAATATTGTGCGGAACCTTGAAGCCGAGTGGCATAAGGTTTCAACCGCACAACTCATGATGCAGGCGATATTTGTAACTTTCGTGTAATTATTTTTCTAATGAGATTTTAGCATAGTACTCCGTGGCATGCCCATCAGTGCGCATCACACGCAAGTACTTACTTGTAACTTAAGTATTTACTTGCAGCTGGTACACCTAGTGCTTGACCGCCATTGCGTGTCATGCGCATGGGCATGCCACGGAGTACTACTATGCTAATCTCATTAGAAAAATAATTACACAAAAGTTACAGATATTTCGTCTGCATCATGCAGGTTCCGTAATTGCTGGAGCTATGCCGATTTTTTTTCGCCCTACCGGCAGTACGTCGGGCGCCGGTCGTCGGCACTGCTCATTTAGTTTACTACCTGCTGCTTGCCTTGACGATATCAGTACACGGATCGTTCGTTTGTTCAATTCTAGTATTTAGTAGCACGTGCGTGGTTACCAATTTATTCAGAAATGTATCATTGGGTGGGACGTGGGTAAACCCTGGGTGATTGCCCCTAAAACCTCTCAGGCTCCGGAAGAGGCATTTGTATTGGATCCCAAACCGGTGCCGCTTTAATTTGAGTTCCACGCTACCTATCTGTGGGCACTGGACCATGGGGCTGCCCTACTGCATCCGCTATGCTTCTCAGTGGTATGTCCAAGCTTTCTTGCACCCACAGTAGTTGCTAGACTCTCCCAGTGAGCAGTTTCATTGAACCTGTGGCCTGCCTTTAAAGGCAACGAGAAATGAGGGGGTCTCATGCCCCCTTAGACTTGCTGTGCATCAACTAACAGGGATGAAAGGTACCTACTCAAAAGTTGTTCTCTCTCTCACTCTTCCGCATAAATTATGAATGAATGAATGAATGAATGAATGAATGAATGAATGAATGAATGAATGAATGAATGAATGAATGAATGAATGAATGAATGAATGAATGAATGAATGAATGAATGAATGAATGAATGAATGAATGAATGAATGAATGAATGAATGAATGAATGAATGAATGAATGAATGAATGAATGAATGAATGAATGAATGAATGAATGAATGAATGAATGAATGAATGAATGAATGAATGAATGAATGAATGAATGAATGAATGAATGAATGAATGAATGAATGAATGAATGAATGAATGAATGAATGAATGAATGAATGAATGAATGAATGAATGAATGAATGAATGAATGAATGAATGAATGAATGAATGAATGAATGAATGAATGAATGAATGAATGAATGAATGAATGAATGAATGAATGAATGAATGAATGAATGAATGAATGAATGAATGAATGAATGAATGGATGAATGAATGATACAGAAATTAGCTTGTTGTTCCATTGATACATAGGCGGTTGTTTTAGCGCATATGTATTCCCAACACCACGTACACAGACCGCCGTAACTGATTGGATCGCGCATTAATTAAGTTACATTATAACATGACAGTATGTTGGGAGATCATATGTAGCACGTATTCCCTTGCTGGATGGATGGAAGTGGGCGAACCCGCAAAACCTAACTAAGCTAACTCTAAGCTAGTCTAGAAAATCCTAACTACACTACTCAGCAAAGCGCCCCTTTCTCCTGGGGGGGGGGGCTTGCCCACACGGGCTGGCGTGTGAGCCTGGACAATCGTCTTCCACCTCTTCTTGTTCTGCATAGCAGTCCAAGCAAGAGAGAGGGAGGAAATGCGGTGTTCAAACTGGGCTGGGACCACTAGAGGTCGGCCATGCAGCAACTGCTGTGTATAGTTCATGGCAGGTTTACCCATCTTTCTAGGAATGTCCTTGGGGCCAGGCCAGGTCAGGAGATGCCGCCGGCTGGCCGGTTGGCCAAGCCGCTGGGGGCCGGCCGGCCAGTCGACCGAGGTCGGTGTCTACCTGACTGGTGCGAGCATGCAAGATGTCCTACGAATGCTATCCTACGATGCCTAATCTCGTCCGAAATGCGAGGCATACCCTGATACAAAGACTCTAAAGACCTATGTGTGGAAAGCCCTACGTTCAGGACCTGTCGGAGCATCCTGGTAACCGTGCCGTCCAGCCGTGTGGCCAGCGTGTCCGTGAGCGTCCACGCCTCGGCGCCATAGGTGAGCACCGTGAGGACCAGGACCTTGAAGGGCGCTCGCTTGCGGTGCTCGATCGCCCAAGTCCTTTGAGTGCCAGTAGGGGTTGAGCGAACGAAGCCTGTCCCAGGCCAGGCGCCGATGCGGACATGTCCACATCGTCGGAGTGTCAGGGAGCATGCTCCCCAGCAGTTTGAAGCGATCACGGAACTGGACCTCCTTCCCGTCGAGCAGCCGGGGCTTCGGCGGGTAGCTGGTAGCCCCAATCACCATCGCCTCAGTTTTGACACTAATCTCCAACCCCACCGCCCGCGCCTCCAAGCCCAGACAGTCCAACCAGGTCTGAATGTGCTCGGGGCGGCCGATGAGGGTGGTATCATCCGCATAAATTAGGTCGGACATGGCGGTAACCAGGGCCACCGCCGCCATAAACGCGATTGTTTTAAGGATGTCCAAGCCGGGCTCGAACCCACACCCGCAGTAAAGCGCGCAGGTGTGCCCGGCGCATGACGTGATCCATGACAATAATGAACAGATATGGGGACAGGACACACCCTTGCCACACCCCGTGGTGAAGGGGGAATGGTGGGGTGGTGCCTTCCGCACTACTGCCTGTGAGCCCTCATACAGCCGGCGAATGGCAGCAATAAATGCTGGGGGCACGCGATCCAGAGGTTGGATGGCCCAAAGAGCCTTCCCAGAGGACCGTGTCGAAAGCCTTGATATAGTAAACCAAAATGAAGACCAGCGGATCGAGCATACATATCTCTACCCGCCAACCAGCCAGCAACTACGGTCAGCTCCAGGGCAGGTCAGATGACTAGCACATATACAGAGGCGCACGCAAACTTGCACATATAATCAAACTACTAACAATGACACGGTGTACATTGATGTGAACGCGACAACTATCAATGAAGCAGCCAGCACAGGTGTGAAAATCATGCATTGCAGAGCCCGGCCCATGTGCCAATCCTGCAAACTTCCCATTAGGAAATGCCTAAGTGGCCTAGATTATTTCACTTATTATTGCCTTTCTTATAGACAGCCCCCCCCCGGGAGGAAGGGGCGCTTTACTGAGTAGAGTAGCTAGAATATCTGTAGCTTAGATTAGAGTTAGCTTAGTTATTTAAGTTTGTGGCTCCGTTTTCCCCCCACCCATCAGCCATGGAATACGTGCTACATGATCTCCCAACGAAGTCATCTTACAATTTAATTTAATTTTATAGGCAGCACCGCCATCAGCGTGTCTGTGGGATGATCTCTTTCCATAGCACGGCTTTGCAGATGAAGTATGCGCTGCTTGTATCCCAGAAAGCTCAGCTTCCTCTCCTCAGCCCTGGATGAATGGTGGCAGTACAGAAAAGTATAGGCCAGCATGTCACAGGAGTACAATGGATGTCGCAGGAGTACAATGGATGCTTAGCATTGATTTCTTCAACATCAGATGACATGCTGTGTTCCAACGGCTGCCTAGCCCATCCTCCCTTACACTCCTCCCTTACACACCTCCTACCTGTGACTCTCCTCTCACCGACACGAACATGCATGCACTGCCAGCAAGTTCGCGGTGGATGACCTGTGCCAACCATGACCCCACCACTGGCTGCAACACAGACCCGCAGACAACCAATCGTTCTTAACCCCCCTGCTTGCTGCGCCGCACAAAACGACGATCGCCATTGAGCTATCACCATCATCATCGATCATAAAGCAAATATCGCCATCACTGGTAATGAAGCCATGATCCTGATCAAGCAGGGTCATTAACAAGCACCGCTGGGCAGTGGGCGCTGGCTATGGCCGTACCTGATGCGGCTTGTCCACTCCTGAGGGGGCCTGCCTGGCCATATGACCACCAGCCGAGGGCAACCCACCCGCGGACCCAGGGTGGCCCCCAGGGACAGGCAGCAGCCTGGTCGATGCCGCATGCGCCGTGGCGGCCATGGTGGCGGACGCCATGGCAAGTTTCTGCTGGGGCGACGCGTGCGGCAGCGGCTCTGCTTGAGGCATGCCTGGTGGCGACAAGGTGACATTTGCCAGCATGAGCAGGGAGGACAGCTGCAAGCACCGTCAACAGAGTGACGTGCCATAGCCCTGCATGACAGTACGTATTACGAAAGACTTGTGTGTGTACATGTGTACTACGATGCACTTACGCATGTGGCTACCTCAGGCACCATACAGTCATCATGGGCAGCAGCGGTGCCCTGTGAGAAGCTGCTGCCTGTCACCAACCCAGCCACGACCAACCACCTCGTGGTCAGCAACCCCAGACATCGAGACGTCGCCCCGCGTGTCCCCACCTACACCCATTCCCATGGGCCACGGTGCGCGACCATCCATGCTCTATCCGCGCAGCGCCCTCCACCTATACAAGTGCTTCAGGCTGCGACCACCCATCCAACGCACGGATGCGATGGGAGCTGCCCTGATCCATCCATCAAACATGATCTAACATCATATTCGTATACGCCCCAGCCGGTGATGGTCTTTAAATACTAATACATATCTCAGGCACCAAAATCCTAAACTTGTTTCAAAGAAATCCATATGTCCTCCCCCCGCAGCCACCCACCGCTGGTCCTCCTTGCGTCCACCGTTGCGGATGCCATGGCCAGCATCGGCTGCATCGCTGTCGCTATCGGCGCCATCTGGCTCTGCCCCTGGCCTGCCATCGCCGTCGACGCCACCCCGCCAGGGTGCCCCTGGACCGACCCCGGCAGCATGCCCTGGTGCGCTGTGGCCATCCCCTGCGCCTGCCGCGGCATTTGCACCTGCTGTTGTTGCTGTGGGTGCTGCTGCACCTGCTGCACCTGCTGCACCTGCTGCACCTGCTGCACCTGCTGCACCTGCTGCACCTGCTGCACCTGCTGCACCTGCTGCACCTGCTGCACCTGCTGCACCTGCTGCACCTGCTGCACCTGCTGCACCTGCTGCACCTGCTGCACCTGCTGCACCTGCTGCACCTGCTGCACCTGCTGCACCTGCTGCACCTGCTGCACCTGCTGCACCTGCTGCACCTGCTGTGCTGTCATCCCCATCATGGTGGGTTGGCTGGTCCCCATGGGTCGGGGGCCCAGCTGCTGGGGGGCGTGCGACAGCGTCTCGGGGCCCCGCGGAACCGCCCCCTGCAGTTGCGCCGCTGGCTGCTGTGACGGCGGCAAGCGTTGAGGCATGCCCTGTTGCGCTGGCTGCTGCTGCTGATGTTGCCCAGGAGGCAGCAGCTGCTGTGGCTGGCCTGCCGTGGTTGGCGGCTGCGACGCGCCTTGTTGCGGCTGCGATATCCAGCGCTGGGCCTGGCCCGCGTGCTGCCCTGCCGGCTGACCCGCCATCTGTGGGTGACCCTGCAGGTTCACCTTTGGCAGCAACTGCGGGTGCTGCACTTGAGGCAACTGCGAAGACACAGTCACCGGTTGCATCAGCTGGGCCTGGCCTTGGGGCCGTGGCGGCTGCTGTTGGAGTTGCTGCTGTCCGAGTTGTTGCTGTTGCTGTGGTTGCTGCTGCTGCTGTGCTGGCGACTGAATGTGCATCTGCTGAGGGAGGACAGGGCGGACACCCTGGGGCCCACTCATGCCCGTGTGGGGGTGCATCATCGGCGGCCGCACGTGCATCACCTGTGCCTGCCCCTGGGCTTGCTGCCCTTGCAGCTGCCCCTGCAACATTCCTTGCTGCATTCCTTGCTGCTGTTGTTGCTGTTGCTGCTGCTGCTGTTGCTGCTGCTGCTGCTGGGCCGCCGGCGTCGGCGGCTGCTTCTGTGCGGCCTTCTTCTGCGCTGCTTGCTGCTTCTTGAGCGCGAGCTGCGCCGCCTTTTGCTGTTGCGCCGCCAGCTTCTGCTGCTGCTTTAATTCCGCCGCCTGCAACCGCTGCTGCCGCTTTATTTCTGCCGCGTTGGCCTTCTGCTGCTTGCTCAGGGGCACGCCGGGCTGCGGCGGGTGGACTCCCCCCTGGTTGGGTGCCTGGGGTTGCTGCTGCGGCTGCTGCTGTGGAAGCGGTGATGGCTGTGCACCCCCCCCAGACGATAGATCGGCACCAGGTGTCGCGTTTTGCATCGATACGGATGGCTGCGTGAACAGCGCATCACAAAGGGATGGGGGCAGGCCGGGCAGGTAGATGGTTAGCATGGTGTGGGAGGCCACAGATAGGTACCTTCCCAAGAAAGACCAGGTCTAGCATAGACAAAGATGGCACAATCAATTACGTAGGTCGAAACTCCTGATGTAGCCAAGGTCAACACATACATCACCGTGCCCATAAGGATACAGGTAGTGGACGTCGCATCGTAGCAGCAAAAAAAAGAGGTAGAGTCCTATTTGCACTGCAGGAAATAAAGGTAATCACACTAGCCTTTCCCCCCACCAGCGCCCCCTTCCCCCTTTCCCCAATCCTACCCTCAATCTCGAACCCCTGCATGCCTGCCATGATGCCCGCACAACACCAGGCATGCCAGCTCCAAGAAAACGCCAGGCATGCCACTGCCAAGAGACAGCCCAGTCACACGAAACTTACCAGGCCCTGCCAAGCTCCGCCCGCGTTCATGCCTATTCCCTCCATGGGTGGCATCCCTGCGGCACCCATCCCTGGGAACGCCTGCTGCCCCCCTGGCACGCCGCGGTAGCCACCGCCAGCTTGCATGACCCCGTTCTGGGGCGGCACCATCCCCATGCCCCCGCCCATGTGCGGCAGCCCTCCCCCCATCCCCATCCCTCGGCCGTAGGCAAACATGCGGGGGGGGAACACAGAGTCCTGCGGCTTGGGCGTGTAGTAGCCGCCGTCCTTGAGCATGGATGCCAGAAGCAGGCGGAAGCGGAAGCCCCGTTGGCAGTAGCGGCGCTGTGCCAGGGGCTGCACGCCGTGGTGGGTGTCTGATCACGGTGATGCATGATGCATGGGATGGTGGATGATGCACGATGCATGGGATGGTGGATGATGCATGATGCATGGGATGGTGGGTGATCGAAAGATGCATGGGTAGGGGCCGGGGGGGCATCAGCCGACAGAAGGGCACGTATTGGTGGTGGTGGTGGTGGTGGTGCACATGCATAATGCCATCGGCAGACGACATGCGACGCGAACAAAGTCAGGAAACTCCGAAAGAGAGAGAGAGAGAGAGAGAGAGAGAGAGAGAGAGAGAGAGAGAGAGAGAGAGAGAGAGAGAGAGAGAGAGAGAGAGAGAGAGAGAGAGAGAGAGAGAGAGAGAGAGAGAGAGAGAGAGTGTGTGTATGTGTGTGTGTGTGTGTGTGTGTGTGTGAGAGAGAGAGAGAGAGAGTAGGGTGGGGATGGCATGATCTACAATCATACAACATGGATTCACACATTACACAAGGGGTAGAAGGCTTTTGGAGTTTTCTTTTATAGTGGTATCTATGCGTACTCACACTAGGCGAGATACCATTACAATCTATAGATGAAAGTACTGCTCCGCACGGTATGGCCGCTGGCAGACAAGTGGGACAATCAGCGGGTCATTTGCCAGCAAGGGCAGCAAGCAAGTCGCTCCACCCACAGCTGTCTGGAACACTTCCTTACCGGGATCTTTACCAATGCCTACTTACCAAAATGTTGCCTACCGGGATAGCACAGCCTGTAGGCCACCGTGAGCGTGGACGCCAGCCGATATAAGACCAGAGAGGTGGCTGCTTCCATGCATGCACCCACCTTGCAGGATGCACGCGAACACGAGGCTTACATACGGAAAAAAGCCTAGACAGCAGGCATTGGGGGCCAAAATGATTTGCATCGGATCACCGGCCCACCTTGCAGAATGCCCCGGTTGGTGAGGAACCGATGGACAAACTCCTTGCCTGCACCCAGAGGGGGGTGAACCGACAGCGCAGGCAAACAGAGAGGGCATAGCGGGCGCAACCAGCCAACGTGCTCCCTCAGTTGGCGCTAGGGGGGCGAACACACGGGTGTGACATGCTCAAGCTAAGCATGGTCGTTCCCCAACGGGCTGCAGTAGGCTGCATGCATGCGGAAAAAATGCTGTGTGCAGGGCCGGCAACGCCCAGCCCGCACCTCCGGCAGATGGATGGGGCCCCTGGCAGGAGTTGGATGGGTTGCTATGCCAGAAGCACGTTCGACTGAAATGGGTGTGCATGGCTGGCATGCGATGCCCCAGCCATGTCATGCGACAACAATCATGACGTGGCCTTGGCGCGCGGCCAGCTGGTTCGGATGGGCAAGCCCTGTTACGGCAATCAGCCGGACAGGTAGCATCATTACTGCCGGGCAGCCAGCAGCAGCCGCCAAGGGGGTAGAAACGTGCACTCTGCCCAGTGCCCGCGCCTCCCCACCACGGCCACCCTGAGCTACCTGCCCCAGGCGTCAAAAGTGTTGAGAGTGTATTAAAGTGCCAAAAGTGTCCAAAGTGTTCAAAGATGTCCAAAGCGTCTAGAGTGCACCAACTTGGAGCTGACCCACCCTCTATAAAACGCAGACGTACACCCCCACAAAAATGGACCATGCGCAACGCTTCATGTGCATCCCCTCAGAGCGTGCCGATGAGCTCACCCTCCACCACATGTGGCCCCCTTCCTCCCCGTCTGCCCCCCAGCAACCAGGGTGCAGAGCCTGGTACGAGGGGAGTTGACTCGGGGGAGGCCACAACAGCACTGGGGGTGCCTGGCCTAAAGACCGGCGTGCTGCGTACGGGTCCAGCAGACCTAACAAACAACCTGAGAAGTTCCGAACAAGATGTGTAGACAGTGACATGGCCACATGCCAGACGATGGCATCACCCATGGATGCCATGGGTGATCTTTGAAGGCGGCCCAAAAATGGTGGCAGCCATTGTCCCTCACCCTTGTTGGCCAATGCTGAGGAGGTGGTAGAGCCACCCAGGGGCTGCATCAGGTGCTCTGCCAGGAGGTCGCAATATGGCCGCCGCCGCCCCTCCACGACCGCCTTGGCTTCTTCCGAATGGGCCTTGCCTGCCATGTCCGTCCCGATGAATACACATAACAAAGCATGAGGTCCCCAGCCCAAGGCCTATGCCAGCGGGGCCCAATCTATGGTGGTAAAATGATGGATACCAACGTTTCGAGCATCTTCCCTGGCTTAGCACCGCACGATGGTAGGGCTTGCGTCCTAACCATCTTCTATGGAACACTACAACTGTTTCTGGAAACATGCAGCCCAGCGGAGAGGCCTGGCTACCCACAGAGAGGCCGCAACGGTGGCCTGGTACCAGCACGCAACAAGAAACAGGCCCCGTGCTGCGAGCGCGTGAAGGATGTGCCATACAGTGGTGCGCAAACCTGCCAGGGAGCGGAGGGGCAGATGGTTGGGTATTCTCGGTCTGCCCTTAACGCTTCCCTTCTCCCCAAAGCTCTTCTTTGAAACATTCTCCCTCGGCTGACACAAGTGTCTCTGGGCCCGGATCATGTGGATAATCTACCCATGCCATGGCCATGTCACAGTACTTGCCGCACTGACCGGCTCAGGTGCATAATCTACCCATGCCATGGCCATGTCACAGTACTTGCCGCACTGACCGGCTCAGGTGCATAATCTACCCATGCCATGGCCATGTCACAGTACTTGCCGCACTGACCGGCTCAGGTGCATAATCTACCCATGCCATGGCCATGTCACAGTACTTGCCGCACTGACCGGCTCAGGTGCATAATCTACCCATGCCATGGCCATGTCACAGTACTTGCCGCACTGACCGGCTCAGGTGCATAATCTACCCATGCCATGGCCATGTCACAGTACTTGCCGCACTGACCGGCTCAGGTGCATAATCTACCCATGCCATGGCCATGTCACAGTACTTGCCGCACTGACCGGCTCAGGTGCATAATCTACCCATGCCATGGCCATGTCACGTATTTGCCGCACTGACCGGCTCCGCGCACCAGCATCCACAGAAAGGCACGGGAAGTTTGCAAACAGGCACGCCCCAGCCGGCAGTCATGGTCTACGACTAGTCCATAGATACAGGCACTTGCGCAGGTACCAGGGCGCTCCCGTTGTGGGTCGCTCATTCTTCATTGATGCGCCTAGAGGAACATTCATTACTATTAATTAATGCCCGTTGTGCACCATGCAGTGATGGGCCAAGGCATGCGGCGGCAAGCAAGATGCTGGCGCGCGCACGCACATGTCAGCGGCCGGTGGCAGTGCCCCATCGCTGACTGGACGCCGCAGATGGTGTCCAACTCCTCGGGGGAAATGGCGCCGCCCGTGCGGGGGACGAGCTCCCTGCGGGTGACGGCAGGCGTGCAGGGGGGAGTAGGAGAACACAAGGGCAAGGGGCAAAGGCAGGCACGTAGTGGGGGACTAGGAGGATACGAGGGCAAGGGGTGAAGGCAGGCACGCAGGGGGTGAGGGGGACGCAAGGGCAAGGGGTGAGCGCAGGCACACAGGGGGGGAGTAGGAGGACACGAGGGCAAGGCAGGAGGGAGAGGATGAGGACAAAAAGGTGGGTGAGTCCAAGCTAAATATGGTGGGTGAGTCGAAGCATTCCGGTAGGCACAGCGAAATCGCTATAGCATGACACTATGAATACCATGGACCTTGCACATGGTGAGCTGTGTGTGGGCGAGCACAGGGGTGAAATCAAAGCAATTGCGACTTGCAGCCCGCACCAAACCCAGCCGGCCCACCCACCCTGGCCATGCCGTAGCGGAGCTGCGCCTTGCTCCACCCTCCGTGCCATCCATGCCGTGCCACTCTTGAATACTTTGCCCTTGGGGTGCATGTCTTGGTAAAACACAGTTCACGCGTGGTTGAGGTGCAGCTCGTACCGTGCTTTGCTGGCTATGCTAGGCAGACCTACATCCGGATTACATTCACACTTTGTGGCTATTGTAGTTAGCTAGCCCACGGCATGGCATTGGTGTATTGTATTGGCTTTGGTTTATTGTATTGGCATCGGTTTACTAACACCGTCATGTCAGCTTTGGTCAAGTAACGTACATTATGCAACGTTCGGTTCCTGAAGCCATAATGCAAAAGTCATTCGTCAGCAACAGGTCTGTAACGCTCAGCTATTAGCCATCCGGTGCCGGGGTTCAGTGCCTAGGACTCGCAGTGCCAGCATTTGATTACAACATTGGATCGCTTGCAGGTGTCACGTACACTTTTGTCTTCTTCTGAGGCCGTGCCATTCCATGCTCTCCTGCCGCCTCGTCCGCCTCCCCCTCTGCACGCACGCACACGCAGGCATGCACGCAAGCACGGTCAGAGTGCCACAATGGGTTGTTTGGACAGGCGCATAAATAACACATGCATCATGCCCATCGAAACCGGCACATGACGGTCATGCCAAAGCAGCCATTCCTGCGATGCCACAGCAAATTGCTCCCTTGAAACGTCGTGAACTACAGCGCCCATCATCGGACCAGCGTCCGCTGTTCGCTCCGGTTTACACGGCAACAAACATAGTCTCTGAACCCTAGGCCTCTCTTAAGTCGCCTGCGCAGATGGCCCCTTGGGCGCAGCAGATAGCAGTCCTAACCGCCTCCTAGATAGCATAAAACTGGCGATAAAACTGGCGTAGCGGCAACTTCCCACATGGGGTACTTGGCCTCTCACACGGAAGCTGTAGGGCAACACCCTTGTGCCCCTCCATCCTGTGCAGCCCCAGTGGGCACATTCTCACAAAAATGGTTTCCGCTGCTACCTTTGGTGGGCGCCTTCTTCTTCTTTTTCTTCTTCTTCGTCGGCGACCCGTGCAGCGCGCCGGCTGTCACGACATCACTCGGGAGCATGATACTGGCATCCATGCGCCTCTCATCCACCGCCACGGCACCTGCTCCATCCAGCGAGAGACGCACCCCCTCGGGCTTGGCGGCACCAGCAGACATACCCCCCGCGGCCACCGGGTGTGTTGTCGGCTTTGCCTTCTTGCTCGGGTTGTTATTCTGACCACCCGCAGGTGTGGCCCCGGAGGTCTTGTGGGCGGACCCTGAGAAGACAAACACGTTGTTCTCGGACGCGCCCGATCCGTCGTCTGGCATCCGTCCCGTCCGTTCGTCGTTAGATCCCATGCCGTCGAACGGGCCATCGGAATCGGTCATCCAGTCGGGTGGCAGGCCCGCACCGGCGAGGGAGGTAGGGGGGCCTGGGCCTGAGCGGGCGCCGCGCCCCCGTATCATCATCATCCATGACATCATCATCCAGTGATTGATGGACAGGGCCGCGCCCATCATTCATCGGTGCCCACCAACCATCGTTTAGTCCAGTAACACCACACCGCGCATTCCATTAGGACGCCCCCGTGCGAGCATCCAAGCACCCACCCACACAAATGGGTGATGAGCACCATCAATCATTAACCCACCAAAGACATAGCCACATATACCACATCCATGACAATCTTTCATACCACATCCATCACAACCTTTCATACCACATCCATCACAACCTTCCATACCACATCCACGACACACACGGCGTCACAAGAACGTGGCACCAAATGCCACCAGAAGCCGCCGGTACAGCCTCCCTTCGCGGCAGGAAAGCGTGGCACGTGTGCCCGGTGGCAGGTGGCGGGAACAAGGAACAAGGGTGGCGCCCCGCCAGCATGGCGTTGGGAACACAGCCCACAGGGAGGCGGGTTGTTAAGGAGCGTCCCACTGCAGGATACAGCAAGTTGTTTTCCGTAACCTCCTCGATAATGATTTCATGACCAGGGGCAGGCGGCCGCGGCACTTGAATGGCTGGATACACAGGTGCTTATGTAGCTACAGCAAAGCGCGAGGGCAAGCGCAACAGAGGCGGTTGGAAACTGCAGCTAATGAGGAGCCAGGCGGGCGGCGAACCGGCAGCAAATAGCACCTGCCAGTGGGTAGACACCAGACTTTGCCCTACAATGCATGCCCTCCGCAAGCACAGCCACACGGAAGTACGACAGATGTTTGGTAGAAAATCACAGGATAGGGAGAGTAGGCCTCATCGCAAGCAGCGGAGTCATCCAGCGTTCAACAGCCATGTTGCTTGAGGGGCGGCGGAGAACCACAGCCATGCCTGGCCAGGGCCCGCAAGGACGGCATGCAGCCGTGCTCTCCACCTTCCCCTTGGCAAGCGGGGGGGCAGGCGGCCATGCTCTCCCCCTTCCCCTTCGCAAGCGCGGGGGCAGGCGGCCATGCTCTCCCCCTTGCCCTTGGCAAGCGGGGGGGCAGGCGGCCATGCTCTCCCCCTTCCCCTTGGCAAGCGGGGGGGCAGCCGGCCATGCTCTCCCCCTTCCCCTTGGCAAGCGGGGGGGCAGGCGGCCATGCTCTCCACCTTCCCCTTGGCAAGCGGGGGGGCAGGCGGCCATGCTCTCCCCCTTCCCCTTGGCAAGCGGGGGGGAAGGCGGCCATGCTCTCCCCCTTCCCCTTGGCAAGCGTGGGGGAAGGCGGCCATGCTCTCCCCCTTCCCCTTGGCAAGCGGGGGGGAAGGCGGCCATGCCCTCCCCCTTCCCCTTGGCAAGCGGGGGGGCAGGCGGCCATGCTCTCCCCCTTCCCCTTGGCAAGCGGGGGGGCAGGCAGCCATGCTCTCCCCCTTCCCCTTGGCAAGCGGGGGGGCAGGCGGCCATGCTCTCCCCTTTACCCTTGGCAAGCGGGGGGGCAGGCGGCCATGCTCTCCCCCTTCCCCTTGGCAAGCCGGGGGGAAGGCGGCCAAGCTCTCTCGCTTCCCCTAGGCAAGCGGGGGAACAGGGCGAGAAGCAACTTGTGCGATAGAATGCAGACGAGCAGAAGGTGGGCGAGGGGCAGGGCGCGAATCCCGCGCTCCACGATGAGGGCAGGTGGATGGGGTTTGCCCGTGCTACCGATGGGAACACGTGCAGGGTCGCATGAAGAGTGGATACGTTTCACTTTGAGGCCCCCGGCACCCATGCCGCTGCCTCCCTTGCCGCTGTTGCTGTTCTTGGTGAACTTTGTACTGCCGCCCGGAGCCTTCTTCTTGTTCGTGCCGAGGCCAGTGCCCGCACCCATCGTGGAGGCGCCAGGGGGCGGTTTGGAGCGCTGCGCGTCTCGCTTGGCCGAACATCGCCCTGTAGCATCACGGAAAGAAAGATTTAGTGCAACCGAGGGAGGTTGGTGGGGTGATGGTGCAAGCGGGTGTGTTGTCATGTTTAGCACGCAAAGGCATCACCATGGTGAGAAGCAAGGCGAGGGGGGGGTATGTCCCATCGGCGCGCGGCCATGGATGGTGACCGGTGGTCAAGCCACAAGAAGTTTCTTTCACTATCTGTATAATCTCTCTAAGAACTATGAATAGGAGACCCTACAGTTTCGTTCATTACACAAGCACAAGGACGTCAGCACCAACCACGGTGTTGTTGAAAACAAGCAAGCCACCCGACTCTTGCCCCATTAACAACAAAGGCCAGCGGTGGGTACGCAGGGTCCGAGGAAACGTCTGTTTGTGCGTTAAATGGTCCACCTCCACACGGTAGGCACCAGACCCCGTGCGTGCGATCTGGCCAGAGTCAGACACCCACCATGAACACGTGCTGCCAGTGAGCTGCACGTGCCATGGGCAACCAATGGACAAAGGACGGCAAGCGGATACTGTCGTCTGCACCATGCGTGGTGCCCCTCCAGAGCCCTCCAAGCGCCCTCCCTGTCACCCCCCCCCCCCCCCCTTCACTTCCCTTACTTCCGCTGTCAACTCCCCCCCCAAGTGCCCCACATAGCCCACCAAGGCATGCAGCACAGCGACACGGACAGTCCACACAAACCCCGGGCTGCCGATGCCACAGGACACGCAACACAGCCAGACAGTACAGAAACCTGAGAATCAACCGGACCTGACAAGAAACTGTGCAAGAAATTGCAGGGGTGTCATGGTGCCCCTAGCTACCTTGACAAGACCTGCTAAGTCATGATAGAGGTTTATCACCCACCCATGTGTCCCTGCACACAAAGACATCCCCCGGGGTACCTGCATGACTGAGCAGGTGAGCTGCAACCACCACCCGTTGGCAGATCGTGCAGCGAACCTGGTGGTGAGTGCATCGGTTGCACACGAGTGCCGAAAAGGGGTTTCGCAGCAAAAAAAAAAAAAAAAATCCCAGTTCAAATACAGAAATGTCAAATAATGTCTATGGTGTGTCACCCCCAGCACATGGGGTTGAGGCGGGGCGAAGATGACAAGACGGACTACGTGAAACAGGAAGCAAGGTCAAAGTAGTGGAACACACGCTCTTCATTGGAGGCGCGCAGTAACGCTAATTACAAGAATGGTTCTTGAAGAAATCGAATCGAAGTCCATTAAGATCTTTCGCTATGGGGTGCGGTGACCGTAGCCAGGAGACAAGAGAACCGGAGCAAGAAGGGCGTACAACAGGGAGGCAGATATGGGCATGGGCGATGGATGAAGGGCGTACAACATTACTATAATAAAAGGATTACACGAGAGCGGTGCATGGAGACAAGGATTGAGACTAGTAGCGGTGCATGGAGACAAGGATTGAGACTAGTAGCGGTGCATGGCGACAAGGAGCATGAACTGATGGGGCAGGGTGGGGCACGGAACAGCAGGAACCAGAGGGAAAAGGGTGCGGTGACACGTGCAAGAATAACAGGAATTATAAGAGAAGGGCAGTGGCAGTAGCAAGAATCATAAGACAAGGCGCGTGACACGTACAACAGGAGCATCAAATAGCATTTACAGGAATTAGCTAAAAGCGATGCCACGTACCAGCTCCAAGGGGTCGGACATCGGCGACTCCCCAAACACCGCCATGTCTGCGCAAGGCAACGCCACGCAGATGCCAGCAACAGGATGCAGGGCCTGGCGCTGTTTGACATGTACTCACAAACTCATCACCAAACTCGTTACCAAACCAATGATCAGACCAGCTAGTAATGTTAGATCAATGATAAGATCAATTGTCAGACCAACTATCAGATCAATTATCAGACCCATTATGCGACCCATTACCAAAATAATCACCAGACGCATGACAAGACCCATGACCAGACCCATTACCAAACCCATTATCAGACCCATTACCAGACCCATTGCCAGGCGAAGAGCATGGGGTTGCCATGGGCCCACATGGGTAGCCATCGAAGGCCCTACTTCGCAGGGAGCCTGGCCCAGATTATTTTGTGCGTGTTGAGTGTAGTGGCCTAATATATGCAAACACTTTCTTTTCTAAAGAAAAGGCACCTACATACGCAAAGACTTTCTGACATAGAAGGAAAATTACTACAGAATCCATAAAAGTGCTATTTGGTAGTCCTGGGCAGTAATTGGCCACGTGCCCCGCGTCCGAACAATGTCCCATCCATGGTAAACCGAGCTCCATGGAGACGTTCATGTGTTATTCATCAAGACATGCCACACGACTTAATGATTGCTTTCTAATGGAAAAGCAGAGACTGATCATGCCGCGTCAAGGTGCCTCATCATGCCGCGTCAAGGTGCATCATCATGCCGCGTCAAGGTGCCTCATCATGCCGCGTCAAGGTGCATCATCATGCCGCGTCAAGGTGCATCATCATGCCGCGTCAAGGTGCATCATCATGCCGCGTCAAGGTGCCTCATCATGCCGCGTCAAGGTGCATCATCATGCCGCGTCAAGGTGCCTCATCATGCCGCGTCAAGGTGCCTCATCATGCCGCGTCAAGGTGCATCATCATGCCGCGTCAAGGTGCATCATCATGCCGCGTCAAGGTGCATCATCATGCCGCGTCAAGGTGCATCATCATGCCGCGTCAAGGTGCATCATCATGCCGCGTCAAGGTGCATCATCATGCCGCGTCAAGGTGTCTCATCATGCCGCGTCAAGGTGCCTCATCATGCCGCGTCAAGGTGCATCATCATGCCGCGTCAAGGTGCCTCATCATGCCACGTCAAGGTGCATCATCATGCCGCGTCAAGGTGCCTCATCATGCCGCGTCAAGGTGCATCATCATGCCGCGTCAAGGTGCATCATCATGCCGCGTCAAGGTGCATCATCATGCCGCGTCAAGGTGCATCATCATGCCGCGTCAAGGTGCCTCATCATGCCGCGTCAAGGTGCATCATCATGCCGCGTCAAGGTGCCTCATCATGCCGCGTCAAGGTTGAAGGTTGAAATTCGTCCACCTCCGA
This sequence comes from Mesostigma viride, assembly GCA_009746045.1. NCBI lineage: Eukaryota > Viridiplantae > Streptophyta > Mesostigmatophyceae > Mesostigmatales > Mesostigmataceae > Mesostigma > Mesostigma viride. Next base: position 619,839 of record RPFO01000065.1, read on the forward strand.
CGTAGTCGGTGTGGCAGCAAGCATACCTTCTTGTGGCAGCAAGCATACCTTCTTGTGGCAGCAGCGTCCACTCATCGGCGGCCGCAACCTCCGCCTCGATGCGTGCGGCAAAATGCTGCATAGCCTCGGCGTCCCCTGCGACCCACAACACCAGGGGGGGTTGGTTGTGGCACCCGCAACGCAAGGGGGGGTTGGTTGTGGCACCCACAACGCGAGAGGGAGCTGGTTGGGCACGTTTACAGGTCGGTGAAGCATGGCTTTATTGGGCACCCACAACAAGATGGGTTGGTTGGGGCATGTTTTAGTATTAGTAAGTATATAGGCTGGCTGGGCACCCGCAACGCAACAACGCACGCAACAACCAATGCAACACGGCAGGTCAGCTGGCCACGTCCTGGTGGTGGGCATGGGCCGTTTGGGCGTGTGTTGGTGGGGCACGCCATGTTGGTGCGCATGGGTGGGTGGGGCATACACATGTTGGCAGGGAACATGGTTTCACGTACACAGTAGTGTGTATGTGTGTGGTGGCCCAGGCAGCCACACGCAAAAGTGGTGTGCATCCCCCCGGACACCCACCCGCCAGCACACATGAGACTTGTCAGCATCCCCACACCCACAAACCGACGCAAGAGGGGAGCGCCGCTGACCCACGGTTTTCATCCGCCCCGCGCTCACGTCCGACGTGCGCAAGGCAGTATCACACGCAGGGTGTGTCAGGTGGAGAGTTGGCGAAAGAGGTCTTCCTAGGATTCAAGTGGTATTATTAGGTCGTCCTGTACATTCTGGGCATTTGCGGGGTATCCTAGCGGAGTGCACACCGATGAGAAGCACAGAACCTCGTGCAGGAACCCGAGGGGGGTGGGGGTGGGGGGCACTAGAACTTTCCATGTGGCAGAGGCAAAGAGCTGCATTATTGTCCAACGGATGAAGGGGGCGGCCCCATGCTTGGCAGGGCGACACCCAACACTGCTGGGTGACATCCCTGCCAGTGGGTCTATGGACGCCTACAATTCCTGATCTGCCCCAGACAGCCAAAAGGGGCTGCCTTGAAAAGCCCTAAAGTCACATGATTGTGATGGGAGCGATGCGGGAGGCCCGAGGAAGGGTGGAGGGGTGCAGGATGGGCGGGATGGATGCAGGATGTACGATGCGGAATGAAGGATGAAGGATGAAGGATGAAGGATGAAGGATGAAGGATGAAGGATGAAGGATGAAGGATGAAGGATGAAGGATGAAGGATGAAGGATGAAGGATGAAGGATGAAGGATGAAGGATGAAGGATGAAGGATGAAGGATGAAGGATGAAGGATGAAGGATGAAGGATGAAGGATGAAGGATGAAGGATGAAGGATGAAGGATGAAGGATGAAGGATGAAGGATGAAGGATGAAGGATGAAGGATGAAGGATGAAGGATGAAGGATGAAGGATGAAGGATGAGCAATGGGGAGTGCAGGATGGGTGCACCCAGCAGCCAAGGCTCGTTCAGGATGCCCACGGAAATGAGTACTTGCGTGCACAAGCATGCCCAAGGCATGTCACGGAGTACAGTACCAAGCATGCACAAGGCATGTCACGGAGTACAGTACCAAGCATGCACAAGGCATGTTACCGAGTACGGTACCAAGACTTGGTCAGTGTGCCCAGGGCCAGGCTATCAATAATATTCCCCATGACTTACTCTTGAATGAGGCATTCGAAAGCTGCGCCTTTGGGTCCAGGAGCGACCACTTGGTCTCCGTGGCGATGCTGCCATTCGGCACGTAGGCCCTGGTGGTCAGGAACCCAGATGACGATGGAGTCATTACACTGATGCAGCGTCAGAATGAAGGTAATTCGCGGTTAACTAGCAACAGAGACTGGAATTTTTAAATGAAGATGATATAGCCAACCGTATCATGCGCATAATCGAAAATTCAGCTGAACAGCTGTTAACTCACCAGCCAGCCCGGTTCGGGAGCAAGTCGTCAGGGCGGCATTCTGGAGCTATTACATTGAAAAATTCGTCCTCGCTCAGGGACCTCAGCGGAGATGGCAGGGAATGGAGTACTGCGGCGATTTCTGCGCATTTACACAGCGAAATTGCCGGCACGAAGTTAGCGGTTAGTACTATGCAGTGCGCTAACCAAGAACGCACTAATGGCTGGCATTCGCAATTGCTTATCAGAAAACCTTGCAATGCCAGGAAGACGCAGGTCCACCTTGCACATACCTGCCCTGATCCCTTTGATAGATTCTGCCACAGCCATGTCTGCGTGCGCGAGCGATAAATAAAGTCGATCGGTAGGGTCCACTCTACAGCACGGCCAGTCAGCACGGAGGACCGCTGCGAACTACTTTCCGGTTGTGCCCGCCAGCCTGATGTGCATGGAAATGCCTATTTTCCTTTCCCTTATCCGTTGTAAAGGCATGTTCCATTGTACAACAATTTAATAGCAATGCTTCATAATTCCAGCGTGAAACCAGTGGCAAACAGGCTGGCTAACGCTCCGGGAAATTATCCCAGGCATGGAGCCACCCGCAAACTATTCTAATGTCTTTCCTTACCGCAATTACCAATACCATATCACCGGAAGAAAATAGGGGTTCGTACGTGCGTATCGATATCTGCGAGCAATTCCTCATCAATTTCGCGGTCTGGTAGAAGCTCCACCATGCCTGTGTGATCGGGTGTCCCCCGCGTGTCCTGCATGGAGCTCGCACAATAACTTGGCAGTTGGCAGCCGCTGTTGGCAACATTAATATTATTCTGGCGTCTGAGTTTTTGTGTACGGCCAGAAATGATATCTACTTTGCGTACTTCAGCAGTTCAGTGCTGTTGCTCGCCACTTGTCAAAACATGAACGGGTCTGCGTAAGGGTTGTATTCTTACCGTGTATTCCATTTTCCCCAGTCCACACATAGCTGAGACCAACGACCAGGTCTAGGAAAAGCCCGTGACTGCATCTTGATACCATAGGCTTAGCAGGGATTAACTACTGGTTATATTTGGAATAAACGTACACCTATTTACCTGGAAAAGCCCGTGACTGCGTGATGGAGCGGAGGCCTTGGCGTCGGAGGTGGCATGGGTGAAGTTCGTGAATGTGTTTTATTTTGGTATTTCTACTGTTTCTCTTTCCACTACTGTATGCCTGGAAGAAAGCCTCTGTGTGATACTGGTCACGCATCACAGCCCCACTGTGTGTGGCCCTGGGACCCATACTCCGGCGTCGACGTATCACCGCGAGCGGCACCTCCCACACTCCTACGTCCAAATCGTGGGTAGCCATTGGGGTGCACATGATCGATATCCTATTACTTAGTGTGATGTATGCAAACCGCTCGATCCAGATCGTAAGTAGGCAAGCAGCTTATTATCATTTCAAACGAATACCCTTCCACAAACCTGAAATGGTAACTGTAATCGGACAGCTGGCCCCTGCGTCCAGAACATCTGTATCACAAAATTAATGAACATCACAACCATGGACTACAAAATCGAGCAGTCCAGAATAGATACGTGACTTCACACGGCAGTAGCCATTGCTTGATATTTCAGTCGGTTGTAATGGCCCACCTTTCTCGAGACCAGTGGCCGGCGGCTGGTGCCCAGGCCAGTGCTATTCGTTAATGACATGCTAATTAATTACTTAATAAGCACGTGACTGCGTCACGTGGGTGCCAATACTACAGAGTAAAGGAACCTTCAACCCTATATACACGGCGAGAAGGAGGGAGGGCGCCCTAGCTTCTCTCACTGCCGCAAGTGGGCAGGCCACAGAGCGCTCTCTCCACAGCATGGTGCCGGGGCGCAACACTGTGGGTGCAATACAACCAGTGCAATACCATAGGCTGACGCATAGCTTATGCTACAAAGGTGAGGTGGGCTCAAGACGTCGGTGAAGGCGCAAGCTGATGGCCACAAGGTGCCAGAGCTAATTGAAGGTACTATAACGCTTGGCGCTAATATCATTTCAAGTGCTGTAATGCCTAAGCTATCCCATAATCGATTGCCCCCATCTAGACAACTAGCTTGAGTGCTCTATCCCGGGGGAGCCCGGGGGGGCTTCCACAGTTTCTTGTTGACATTAAGGTCCCCGCCCCGCCAGTACACTTGGGGCTTCTCGGGGTTGGTGTTGTGGCGGATGTAGTCGGGCCACTGATCGCGGCGTTGCTGCTGCTGGGCTGTCATCAGGTCGTCGTCAAGCGACCAGGAGGTGTTCACCAGCTTCTTGCGGCGAGAGAGGACTGTGATAACATGCTAGTGCGACAACTAACCGATCTACTGGGCGCATGTCATGCATTGTATTGTGCCGTTCGGCCATGCATATTGCAGCCAGCAGCATGTTACATGTCTGGGAGGTAAGGCGCGAGGCACGAGACGTTGACACCGCGGGAAGTAGCCATGTCCGGCTTCAGCACTTATTTTACCGATGCATGCACATCGTCGTTCTCAGCACGTAGGAGTATCATGCCGGCAGCCCACATATCAAGGAGACAACCAGCGCAGGCCAGAAATCGGGAGAATCCGGACCATGGTGTTACGTCCTGGCTCGACTCTATCCCAAACATCTCGCCTAACCTTACCTAAACTAGTGATGAGGCACCTACCGAGGAGTGAGGAGCTATATTGGCTATAAGACCTAGGACGCGACGACGCTGCTTCTCAATGCATTCCCTTATAATACGCCATATACCGAATAAAACCAGGGTACTACGAAGGAAACAATACTACACTGCCGTGACCCAAGCCTATATGTGTTAATTCATTTAACACACGCCGAGTGCCATTCACGAAGGACAACTGCTGCATAAATGATCGCCGACAGGCGTGTATGCTCGGGCCGACATCGACCCTCGCACACAGGACCAACGCACGTCCACAAGGTTCACACGCAGGATAAAAGGACCACTACTACTAAAGTACGCAGCGCGGCGCGACTGCACCGAACCACCATACTGTACAAGTGCCACGTCACAAGGCCCGGTACCGACCGGCCAAAAGGTCCTTACTACACGTAAGCCTAGGAAAGTCAGCGAACTGCTCCGGAATGGCTGAGGCAACAAGGGACCTAATTTACGTCCGTAACAACAACAAAAGTTACGCGACGTAACACCTCCCCCCCACAAAGGTAGGGAGCCCTCTCCCTACGCACAGGGAGGAAACCAAGGGATAGGAAACCTAATGCACCCAGCACACACCAACACAATCGGCAGGCCATCCAAGATACAAAGCACCAACGTATTAACTCGGTCTCCACCACCACGCCGGGAGGTGTAGGGTTAACCAGCACCAAGCCTGGTGGTAGGTTCCCCTAACTGCCTGGAACAGAGTCCTTGCCGGGGGGACGGCACTGGGCAGGACACACAGAGTAAACAAATCAGTACCAAGGACCAAGAACGACCAGTCAACTGGCCAGAACGTGAGGGCGACTCTATATACCGGAGGGACAACACCCTCAGGTCGGGCCTAAGGCCCTCTATCTAGTTGCCATCAGTCTGATAAGTGCCACGCGAGGCCAGCAGAACATCCAGATACGCATGGTAGTGGGCCACATCATCGGCATTGTCATGCCTATCTACAGTGAGGAAAACATCGGCCCACACGCCATCAGGAAAAAGACCCAGGAAGGCCCAGTAATACCTATGCTGCGTAAGAACGACCTGGCCACGGGCCCAGTCCAGGAAACCACAGGCAAAGAGGCGTAGGAAAGGCTCTACCGCGATCAAGCAGAGAGCCCGCAGGAGTAGGCGATGATACCGGATCCGAGAGCGCAAACCCGTCGGGAAGAACAGATCTACCAGGGGCTCCACGTCAGACGGCCACATCCGGATGTGCCGAACCTCACGGAAGCGCCACCGACGGGCACACTGTCGCGACCCGAACGTCTCGAGGTAGTCGCTAGCCCGAGGAGGAGGATGGCCACGGGAGTCCAGACCCTGGCCCGGGATGGGCGCTGGACGACGGGCATCCCACTCTAGGATGGGCTGGAGAACCGTGCTGTACGTAGCACCCGGCACCACAGGAAACTCTACCGTAAGGGCATCTGAGGCCATAATGCCCAGAGGCGGAGGGTAAGCCCACTGGAACCCACCGTAGGTGTCCAAGTCATTGTGACGCCTAGCCCAGCGATACAGAACGCGCCGAACCAGGATCTCGCCCTGGAACACAGGATCAGCTACAATAACCATATCGAAAGGAGGCCGATCAGTCTCAATGGGTAGGCCACGGTCCCGCGGCGCCCGACACACCTGGGAGAGCCCGAGGGACATGGGCGAAATGGCAAGCTCGGCGGAGGCGCGCGGCAGGTCACACTGTCGGCAGGCGTGCGCAGACATACCGTACCCAAGGACAGGCGTGTCGCGCGACTCCGGCGTCGCATGCACCACAGAAGGGACCCGATCCTGATCGCCCTCGGACAACTCCCGGAGGGAATCAGCAGCGCGGGTGGCGCGAGGATCAGGGCCGCTGGCCCGAACAACCGCAGCCAAAGACCGCGGGGCCGAAGGGACAGGGGCCGAAGCAGGGGTATAGGAACCGGCACAGACGCAGACGGCGCCGGTACAACAGGAGGTTGCGTCGGACCTGCTGCCGGAGGGGGTCGCGACGGACCCGCCACCGCAGCTGGCGCTCCGGTCTCCGGTGGCGGCGCACCCCCAGGCCACATGTTGAAAACAGGGCCCGTAGGGACAGGCAATCCGGCATACGACTGGTTACCATCCAAGCTCCAGTCGGGCACCGGAATCCTCTGCGGAGGACCACCCTCCCAAAGCCTGGGAAGACCGCCCGGGTCGCTAAAGAAACCCCGCGATGGCGGCGCTGGCGCTGTGGGGGGCCCGGAAGCGACGACGGCGGGCGCGGCCGCTGGGGCGGAAGACTCGCGCAGAGGCGCAGGTACGTCGGTAGCAGGCGCAGAGACAGCCGGAGGCGTAGGAGCCGCAGCAACAGAAGAAACCGCAGCTACCGAGGGCTCGCACAGCGCGGGCGAAACCGTAGGCGCCGAGGCAACCGAAGGGGAAGGGGGCACAGATACAAAAGACACCCCACCTGGCGTGGCTGGAGCATGCGCCTGGGCCGCCACGAAGGCCCCGAAAGCCGCGGTCAGGGACTGGATCTGTGCCTGCATCGCAGAAACAGTCGCCGAGAGAGGATCAGGCTCACGATCCGAGCCCAAACGGGTAGGCTCCACCGACGCGCGCCGGGTCGACCGTGGTGAAGACGGGACTGGGGAAGGAGCCGACACTGAGGAGGAGGACGCTGCAGGGGAGGCCGAATACTCTGGCGTGTACTGTGCCTCGACTGGTGCGTCCGTAGGGGAAGGGTCGCCAAATGCTACTCCCGCTGTCTGGTCCGCGATCTCCATGAACTCGACCGCCCGTAGGAGGTCACAGGGGTTGTCATCTATATCTGCCTCGCCCTCGCCCGGAAGCCAGGGGAACACCTCCAGTAGTAAGAGCGGGCTACTAGAGTTAGTCTCCATGCTTTGTTGTAGACTAAGTCTCAAAGGCATTGTGAATACAACGTATGAATAAGCCTTGTAAACCTACGTTGGTATGTGAATATAAATACCACGTGGGCTATGCAGATAGGAATGCTAGTCGAGTCGCATACGTTTCCCTAGATAGGTACTTTGGGTACTGGGGTACGTGACAGATGTCAGTACCCACTATACGTAGTGTCCTGTCATTGGACGGTACTAGAGTATCCTAGATAGGGACCGTACTGCAGCGTGCATTGATCTGTGATCACACAATGCAGTGACTAGACTGCTACCTGTCATCGTGCGGCCTCGGGCCAACGGTCTGCACCCAACGGTCACTGGCGGCGCAGCCAGTGAGAGGAACGTTGATAAAGGGTAAACCTATTTTCTAATGAACCAAGCAATTCATTGCTCTCAGCACACCGTGTTCTCAAGCAATATACCACGTCGTTCATTTCTCAATTCCTAACTTGAATTTTATAAACGCTCTTCAGCAACATCAAACTCAACAACGGTTCAAACCGGCACTGGAAAAAAAAAAAAAAAAGAAAAGAAAAAAAAGAAATAAAGAAACTATATCTTGGGGACGACGATGATGATCAGCGTCGTCCGCCAGACAACAGGGCACCGGCTGATGTCGGTGCGCCTGCATGCAATAACAACAAAACAAAAAGAAGACAAAGAAAAAGAAAACAAAAGAACAACCATGACAATACCAGCCAGGTGGAGGGTCCGGCTGCCGCGAGGCAGTCCGAACAACCCCCCTCCCCTGTGCGCCAGCCGGTGGCGGAGCCGGTTCCCCTACGGGGCACCGACCAACCCTCTTCCCCGGCGGCTGCGACAGCAGCACCCACTGCTGGAGCAGCCATGGCGGCGGCAATGCGGCAGGAAAACAACCCCCCAGGAGGCACCGGCCCCGCGCCGGCCCCTGGGGCTTCCAGCGTAAGCAAGTCCGTTGCTTTCTTTCCTCATGCATGCTCTGATATAATGCTCAAGAGCGGTGGCTATCTTTTCAACATATCATAACCAAACAGAAAGCTATCGCTGCAGCATGAGGAGCATAGAAACGCTCCAGCTGTTATGTGATAAAAGCACTCCTGGCCTATCCCCATCGCCGGCGGTGGGCGGCCTGGGCTGGACGGCATATGCAAACGAGACAAGTATCTCCGTCCACCCCAACGTGACTTATCTGAATGAATGTCATGTCTTTTGAACGCAGATCTCCCCATTTTATTTGGGATGAGTGTAAGGGTATTGTTGCTTTCTTGGCAGCACAGCCTCTACCCTCTAGGGAGACTGTTGATCCTCTCTATGTCAGGGCTGAGGGCCCTTAATCAAACCCACTGCTGTCAACTCCCTAGACATGGAGCTTGCCCAGCCGCCGCACATAATCAATAACGCATGCAGTAGTGGCAGAAGCCATTACCAAACGCATGTACTTGCGGGTAAAGACATGGCTGGTGCTAACGCTCAAGCAGCACCGGGAGGCAATAACAAGAAACACTAACAGAAAACAAACAAACAAACAAAACTGTTACCAAACCATGGTTGGTGTTGAGGCAGCACAGATGCTGTCCTCTCATTACAAGCAAACAAACGAAACTGTTACCAAACCATGGTTGGTGTTGAGGCAGCACAGATGCTGTCCTCTCACTGCAAACAAACAAACGAAACTGTTACCAAACCATGGTTGGTGTTGAGGCAGCACAGATGCTGTCCTCTCATTACAAGCAAACAAACGAAAATGCTACCAAACCATGGTGGGTTTTGAGGCAGCAAAGATACTGTCCTCTCAATCAATACAATGAACAAACAAGAAAAGCTGCGATTAATTAATTAACAATAACAATACCAACAACAGGCCCTCACAGGGCAATAACAACAACAACAACCGGCCCCAACAGGGCAACAACAACAACAACAACAACAATAGGCAACCTGGCAACCCAGGAAGGGTCAGGTGCCTGAGGTGCTTCCAGACGGGGCACAGCCGCAACCAGTGCAACCACAACCCTACACTGGTCAACAATGTGGATCTCTGCCCAGGCTGCCACTACACGAGGCACAACCTGGCCAGCTCCAGGCAGCCGTTGCAACATGCCTCGCTACCCAAATCAATGTGAGTTCTCTCACCTTGCTTACTCTGAGGATGATGATCTCATTACCGTTGGGGATGGCAGCCAGGGCATAATTGATTTTGAGGCAGCAACCTTACTGTCCTCCCAACACCCTGTACTGGAACCTTACATAAAAGCACTAACCCCACTGTTGACAACTCCATAGATATCAAGGAGCTTGCTCATCAGCTGCTGCCTAGCCATGGGTCATGAAACAGTGGCTGAGGAACTGGCCAGACGGCTGGGGGGTAGTAGCATGGGAAAACAACTCAGGAATGCAGTAAAACTGGCTAGACAACACTGTCAAGAATGTCAGTTTAACAGCCCCAAACCTAAAAAATGGCATACTGCAACTCCTTCCACCACTAGAGGCATGATAGTGGGGGATGTGATGCACATCAACAAAGATGTCCAACCCTACCTGATCCTAAAAGATTCATGGTCCAGGTTCACAGTAATGGAACCCCTACCTGGCATGTCTGCAGGGCAGCTACGTGTTGCACTCATGATTGCTTTACCCAGATTCTACCCAGTTGACAGAATTTTGCTTGATCAACAATTTTCTTGTCTGACTGACCTGGAAGGGTGTGAAGCAATAGAGATTGCTGGGCTGGAAGATCATGAGGGTCAGGGGGTCATTGAAAGAACCATCAGATCTGTCAAAACCCTACTAGCCAAAAATCCTTCCAAGGATGCTACTTCAGGGGTCTATTGTGACAGGGCACTCTGGTGTCATGAAATGTGCACAACCCTAAACATGAGACCTGTCTTGCATGCCAAGTGGGGTGAAGTAATCCCAGCAGGCCTGCAGGCAGGTGTATATCCCCCAGAGGTGATAGCACTGTACAACACTGCACGTGCACAAACCTCAGCAAAACTGGCAGAAAAAGATAAAACCCATCCCAGGCCAGTATTCCAAAAAGGTGATCAAGTTCTCTATTACAAGGAAAACAGCTTTGGTAAGGTTGGAACTTGGCTAGGTCCAGTTACCATCCGTGGATTTACCAAAAACAGCAAGACCGTGGAGGTCAAGCACAATATCAATGGGAAGCGTCACAGGGTGAGCTGTCATAGAATTAAGAAGTATTATTCTCCCATGGCAGACGTGCCTGGGGAAGAGTCTTTAAGCATGGACTCACTACTTCTATCTGGCAACTCCAGCATGCCCAGCAGTAGCCCTGAGCCACCAATTACTGCTGTTGACAGCACCACAGCACCCTCTGTGAACCCTTCCACCCTCAGTGAAGCCAGGCCCACTTCACAACCTGGGGATTGCTTAACCAGGCACGAGGTAGCTGGGTTGGAAGCATTAGCTCAGCCCCAAGGCACCAAATTGTCTGCCAACCCTCCCGCTCTGAGGTCAAGATTGGCAGTCGCCTTGCAAGCATTACACAGGTCACATAAGCAACAAGCTGCTGTGGCCGAAGGGTTGGCAAAAGTCTCAGCTGTGTGCACTAGTCAGGACCCCTGGACCCTGGCAATAGACACTCAGGCACAGGTCAGTGTGATCAGTGCACAAGCCATCCCTGGTCTTGAGATTGCACCTTCATTTTGGGCACGGGTGCAGGATTTCTCAGGCCAAAGCTCACTGGATGTAGTGGGACAGGTGATGCTCCCTATACTTGGTATTCAGACACCCTTCCAGGTGGTGGAGGGGTACTCTGGTAACACCTTGTTGGGGGAACCTTTTGTATCCTATCCTGGGGTGCTTATCTCAGCTAATGAGCTCAGTGTCACAGGGGTGGGTGCAGTTCCTCTGGACCACTTTAAAATCCCTCTCTCCAGTATTGTCCCTGGTATGGATGCTGTCATCAAGGCAGTCAACACTCAGTATGCACCAGGGGAGATCCCTGATCTGGACAAGTTAGTGCACAGCCAGTTCCTCCATCCCTCAGCCTTTGGGCTGGGTAAGTGGGACATAGCCATGCACTCACCCCACCAAATCTCCCACGTCATACAAGAATGCAAAACACAAAAAGGGTTTACCAAGTGGCTGATGGCCATTGTCCACCAAGCCAGGCAGGAATGGGTCCTGCCCAACCCCAAAAACCCTCAATACAAACCTCCTGTCACCCCTTCATGGGACGTGCCAGAGGGAGCCAAAAAGCTCAGATTAAAATTTGTTCTCAAACAAAAACCACAAAAAGTGGGCTCCCCAATCTTCCATGCCAGACCATGTGTCACAGAATTAAAGGGGACATCCACACTGCCAAAAGGGGAAACCTACACACCTGGGCTGCAACAAACCTCACTCAGGATCATGCTCTCCCTATTCCTCCACAACCTCAATGCAGGCCAAGACTATGTCTGCAAAGCCACTGATATTAAAAGGGCCTTCCTCAGGGGGGACCCAGAAAAGGCTGAATCTGTGTGGAAAGGGAAGGTGTACGTGGTAGACACCCCAGCTGTGTGGAAACCTTACATTGATGAGCCCCACCTTATCATCAACATTGGGGTGGAAGGGCTTGTCAGTGCCCCAAAATTTTCAGAGACTCAGCAGAGGAAGTATTCAAAAAGCTCAAGGCCACGTATGATGACCTGGACCCATGCTTTTTTGTTGTACCCACCCCCTCTGGACTGCTGTTCTTTGTGTGGCATGGAGATGACCAACTCATTTGTGGGCCTAGAGCTGAGGTGGAAAATTTATTCAGCAGGTCCAGGAATCATATGAGATTGGCAAACAGGTGGAATTGAGCACAACCCCCATCCAGTTCTGTGGCATCATGTTGCAGCTGCACAGGCAGCCAGATCAGTGGGTCTGCTCTCTCTCTCCTCCTGCAGAATATATCCAAGATTGTCTAGATCTGCTGCACACACTACCTCCCCTTACACATGTGTGCCACTGTTCAGGGCAAACTGGGGTGGTGGTCAGCCATCTGTGGGGCTCCCTTAGCTGTCATCAGCAGGGTCACCCATGATGTTCTAGTCAAGATAAAATGCAGTCACATCAGGAAGTTGGTCAATGACTGCCCCCCCTCATCCTCCATGGCCTGAATCTGATGGAAGACATCCACATCCAAGTGTCATGGACAGCTCCATGGAGAGCAGAACAATCAATCAGATGGGGGCACGGGAATCAGGGCTGTTTTTTCTCACCAACAGGTCAGATTACATGTCCCTCACTTCCTGGTACAGCAGGCTACACCGCAGAAAACCTGGCAGCAGCAACTCAGCTGAATGTCGTGCTGTGGTGTCTGCTGCATTGCATGCTCGTTCCCTGCAGCACATGCTCACCTGGCTACAAACCCAGGCAGGCAGCACATGCAATGTATCTCACATCTCTACACTGACAGCTTTTCTGTGATCAGTTTTCTAACCAAGAAATCTGTTTCTGCTGCTGTCCACACTGACTTGGATTGGGTGATCCTCAAACAGGAGGCCACCTATTTTTCCAGCTGGACTCATGTGGATGATGAGGACAACCCAGCAGACGCTCTAACGAAGCTGCGGGATGCTGCTGGCCAACAGTACCAGCTCCTCTTTCAGAACATGAACCCCTATGATATCAGAGTCAGTGTTTGAATAAATGACTGGCCATAGCACAGTACACAACCACCACACCCCCTTACCACAGCGATAGCTGCTGGGCGCCATAAAATTCAACACATTCGTTGTGGGGTGTGAGTGCTGGCTAGGTCAGATTTGTATCCATTTGCAGCTTGAGGACACAAGCTTTGTATACACTTACTTAATGTGTGCTCCAATAACTGGCCAAACCAGCCAGCTGTGTACACCTTATTTAATGTGCAATATAACACCTGGCCAGAACAGCCAGCTGTAACCAACCTGGCTCAACCAGCCATGTCTCTTTTGTACCCCTAATCAACTTAAAAACAATAACAATAATGTTGGGGGTGCAGACCTGCATTAAGAAATAAATAATAAAACAATACTGGAGTTAGTCTCCATGCTTTGCTGTAGACTAAGTCTCAAAGGCATTGTGAATACAACGTATGAATAAGCCTTGTAAACCTACGTTGGTATGTGAATATAAATACCACGTGGGCTATGCAGATAGGAATGCTAGTCGAGTCGCATACGTTTCCCTAGATAGGTACTTTGGGTACTGGGGTACGTGACAGATGTCAGTACCCACTATACGTAGTGTCCTGTCATTGGACGGTACTAGAGTATCCTAGATAGGGACCGTACTGCAGCGTGCATTGATCTGTGATCACACAATGCAGTGACTAGACTGCTACCTGTCATCGTGCGGCCTCGGGCCAACGGTCTGCACCCAACGGTCACTGGCGGCGCAGCCAGTGAGAGGAACGTTGATAAAGGGTAAACCTATTTTCTAATGAACCAAGCAATTCATTGCTCTCAGCACACCGTGTTCTCAAGCAATATACCACGTCGTTCATTTCTCAATTCCTAACTACTAGGTCCCGTACCCGTTTACTACCCTGATGAGCAGCTAAGTCATGCAACTCAAAGAGCAAGGAGGAGCGACAGATAGGAGGGACATACAGGCGCCATTGAGGGGGAGAATCGGCTATTTGCACATATAAAAATCCACCTACAAATTTACAAGGGTGCTTGCCTAATTGTTGGGGATGGGCAGCAATGGCAGCTAATGCTTCCGGCTCAGTGGCCGTAAATCTACTAATAAGACGTTCGAGATCAGAGGTAGGCATCGCTACAGAGGTATCCAGAACAGGTTTAAAGAGATCTCCTACCGCCTTGCCAAAGAGAAGGGGAGGTCCTAGAGGGACTATGTGTTCATAAGACTTTCCTGACCTAGTCGCTATATGGCTAAGCGGTATAGAAATTTTATTTTTCCCCTCCCCCCCCACCGAGACCACAGGAAGGGCCTCACACGGGAGAGAGAGTCCTACGTGAGAAAGGAGATCAGGCATGCGAACAGCTGTATGAAAGAGGTAGGCATAGGATTCATCATCAGGTAGTTCACCATACGGGGTTACACCCATAGTAGTAGGAACTAGAGTAGTATTGAGAACATCAAGGTCCTCGAAAAAGGAGTAATCTGCACGACGGGAGAGTGCGTCTGGTACTATGTTATCTACACCCTTAACATACTGAAGTTTAAAAGGGGAGAACTGTGCTAAAAACTCCATCCAGCGCGCTTGACGAGGGGTAAGGTTGGGTTGTGAGAGAAGATGGGTAAGAGGGCGGTGATCTGTCTGGATAACTAATCTATAAGGATCAAGCTCACAGGGTTCATTCAGACAAACATCAAATTGAGCACCTTTAAGGAAGTGCTGCCACGCGTGGCAACAATACACCACAGCTAATAGTTCTTGCTGGTGTACGGGATAGTTACGCTCCGCAGGAAGCATTGTCCTAGAGATATACTCAATTGGCTGTAAGCCCTGACCCTGATCCTGGAGAAGGACGCCCCCGATAGCTACCTTACTAGCGTCTGTAGCTACCACAAAGGGTTTAGTAGTATCCGGTAGGATGAGTACGGGAGGAGAGAGGAGTAGGGATTTTAGACACTGAAAAGCCGACTGACATTCACTACTCCAGACAAAGGGGATATCCTTCTTTAATAAATGATTAATAGGGGCTGCTATAGTTGCGAAACGCGGGATAAAACGCCTATAGTAAGAGGCAATCCCTAGAAAACTACGTACACCTTTAACGTCGGTAGGGGTAGGCCATTCCTGAATTGACTTAGTTTTATCCGGGTCGGTAGCGACCCCGGCATCTGACAAAACATGTCCTAAAAATGGTACACTCCTACCAGAACAACTTTAGCACGGCGAGCCCACAAGGAATTTTCAGCCATTATCTCTAATACTTTCTTTAAAGCACGTAGGTGCGTTTCAAAATCAGGAGAGTAATAAGGATATCATCTAAGTAAGCTTGAGCACAAGAACGGTCATGCTCAGATAAAGAAACAGAGGAGAAGGACGGATCCTTTAAATCAGATGACACTTGAGGAAGGTGAGAATTACCCATAACAGGTCTAAGCACTTCATTCATTAACATTTGAAAAGAGGCAGGAGAGTTACAGAGTCTCATGGCCGCTACTCTAAACTGATAATGACCAAAAAGGGGTAGCAAAGGCGGTTTTATGGCAATCCTCAGGGGCTATACGCAGTTGCCAAAAACCATCCGCACAATCCAGTACCGTGAAACAAGTGGAACCTTTAACCTTATTAAATATATCATCAATACGAGGTAGAGGGTATTTAGACTTCACAGTAATGTCATTTAACTTCCTATAATCAGTAACTAGGCGAAACTTGCCATTTGGCTTAGGAACTAACAGGACACCAGCTGAGTAGGGGGAGTTACTAGGCTCTATCAATCCTGCTTCTAATAGTGACACTAAAATCTGTTTTAGTTCCTTTAACTCGGTAGGGCCCATTCTATACATCGGAGAGTGCGTAGGAACTGCACCGTCCTTAATAACTACACGGTGTAAAACAGAACGAGGAGGAGGATAAGAAGGACTCTTTTCTTCAAAAACTTTGGAGGAATCTATCACAGCCATGTATCTTACTATTTCGTTTTCAGTATATCCCACTCCTATTGTATCCACTGTGTTTACATCTATATCCACACTATTATTAGTGATAGGTATCTCCTGTACTTCTAACTGAAGGAACATACATAATAAATATCCATATTCCTTTAATTCAGATCGCAACTCATCATTGGACATTAATACTTCAGGTATAGGTCTTACAGGAGGATCAACAGGTGTAGGAGGAGTAATATCTACCAAGGATAAATTTTCTACTTTATAATGACGTTCTGGTACCCAGTAAGAGCTATCTGGAAACCAAATGACCATGGTAACATAATTAATGGTAATCTTATTATCCTGGTGCCAATCTAATCCTAGTAATACATCAGCGGTAGTGATAGGGCCTATAGTGGCCGTCAGGTTGACAGTACGTCCTTGTATGACCAGGGGAAGGGACACCGTACCCGGGGAATGACTGGTGCGACCGTCAGCATAATGAACAGTGACAGGCTTGGTGTGAGGGATAGGGACTAGTTCTAAACGCCTAACTAGGGCCTCGCTCACAAAGGAGCTAGCCGCACCGCTATCCACTAACACACAGACATTCAAAAGTTCATCAGCATGCAAGAAGGGGTCTACAACAGTGTGGGGAACGGTTAAGCCACCATTCCAAAACATAAGAGGACGAACACGTAAGGGTAGGGATGATTCAGCTCCTACAGAAGTTATGAAAACAGGCAGGCAAAAATTATTATCTGGGGTACTATCTAAGGACCTGTCCAGGTTACCCCCGGCTGACAGGCCTACTGTTCCCCCTCCCCCCCACATCCATTGGGACTAACCCCGAAGAAGTCCCTGGCGAAAAAGCCACTGCTGGAGGGTCGCGAGGGAGCGAAGAGGGTGCAGGAGCCTGATTATCATAGGGGAACCCTGAGGGTCCTGTCTGCACAACATTCAGCCTACTAGGGGTAGCTGAGGGAATGCGTCCTGGAGTGGGACGAATAGGAGCACGCTGAGGGGTACGAGGAGGGCGAGCATCGGGATGAGGGGGAGCACCAGAAAGGAACTTGGGGCACTCCGCCTTAAGATGGCCCACCTCATGACAATGATAACACGAGATGTGAGACACATCCAATGCAGATATATCTGTAACGCAAATATCGAATTCTTCTACATATGCCTATTCTTCTTCAGGAGTGAGGACAAGGTTATGAACCCTAGTACACAAAGGAGCATGAGCATACATGCAATCAGCAACACGGAGGAGATGGGTAGGAAGAGGAGTGGTAAAGAAATCTGCTACTCTTTAATAGACGTTGTCGCACATGCTTGAGGGGCAGATCAGTGAAACGGTAGGCAGAGAACTGGCGTTTTACCTCACGTAATAAGGGTCTACTGAGGCCTTGAAGGAAACGAGCACGTACTTCTGCGCCCGACAAATCCCTAATTCGTACCATCTGTGCATCAAGTTCTTTCATATATTCCTTAAACGGTTTAGTACCTTGCTGCAAAGTACCAAAGGCTAATCTATCCTGCCAATCTGCATCAGGAGGAACTAAATGGCTCTCTAACCGCTAAAACAATCCTGCTACTGAGTTAGGGTAGGCATGAGAGGCCAAGGATTCACACTGGATGAGGTTGGCAAGCTCAGGGGTAATACAGGTAGTAAGATAGTGAGGGACTAAAACAGCATCAGAGAGACGCCATCTATTATGATTCTGCCACGACTCTGTGTTCTGGGTAAGCAACATAATAAAAGTGAAAAACTGTTGAGGGGTAGACTTGACATCCAGCTAATTGGGAAGGTTAGCAAAGAGGGGAAGAGCAGGAGGCTTAGGGGGATTCGAAGAGTCAGTTTTTCCCATAGGGCCACTATCTTCCACTGCTACATAAGCGGGATAGAAGGAAGGAAGAGGAAAGGTTTTGGGTAGGGGTCGAGAAGGGGCCACCGTTTCAGACTGGTGCCCATAGGAGAAAGGAACAGTATATTGCTCACGAAGAGAGGAGTAGGCAAAATGATCATAATTTCTATCATCTAGGGGCATGGTGCTGAAATCACTATTACTTCTAAATCAGCCACACGGGTAGGGACCTGGGCTGCCTCATAGGCCGTCTCAGGGTAGGACCAGGAAGCAGGTGGGTAAAATGGAACTGCACTAGGGCGCCCAGAGGGGCCGACAGGGGCAGAGGTACGACCCGTGTTAAAAGCAGGCATGGAAGGCACAGAGTGGGAAGGAGGCCTAGAAACATTGTTAGTTAGTGAGGACCTGCTGGGGGGTTGAGCCAAGGTTGCAAGAGGGGCAGGGGCCTGGTTCAAGGTAAGGGAAGGGTCATCACTAAATCTGACTTGCATACGTTGTTCATAGGTAGGAGGGGTGACAGAGGGACGACGATTGTTATTATTATTATTATTATTATTATTATTGTTGTTGGCATTATTAGAATTATTAGTGGTAGGTATAGGTGACATCTCTCCACCCACTAGATCCATGTTCAGTTTGAGGAAAAACAATTAAGGTTGCAATAAGGAGGAGGACAACGCCCTAATTTAAAGCAAGGAAAGCAAAAAGGAAAAACTTTTAATGTCCTAAGAGAGGAAAACAAGTAAAATCAATCCTTTTTAATAACAGTAATGGATAGGGAGCCAAACTCTAAGGTGAGAGGAGTATCTACACTAGAGGAGGATGACACCGTAGGACGAGGGGGAGATGGAGGTAGTGAAACCAAAACAAGGCTATCTACCGAAGGGCGAGCAAGAGGAGCAGGAAAAGAACGTCTTGGGGGTACAGCACCAGAGGTAGGGGCTGCAGGAAGGGTAGAAGTATAGTGACAGGGGGAGGACGTATTGGCTCACTGGCCCGTTGCTGGGCAGCCCTAACCTTAGGGGTATCAGTAGGGTTACCTTGTACCTTGAAGGCAGGGGTAGGGGAAGACCGATCAGGTTTCATAGGCAATAGTAGACACTGATATGGGAGTCGTTGAAAGATGGCGCCCAAATGGTCGTCGATGACCAACGCCGTAGCCGAGGAACTCCTGCTGTGGGGTACAACACCAACCACAAGGGTCTAAACATAGGCATATACATCCAAGCGTAAAAGAGAGTGGAAGGCGATGAACAACGTTCTAGCATCGGCGACTAGCCGAATCTATTCCTAGGCACTTTCCTATTCTAGCCGATTCCTAATGAACGGATAGGAGGCACTTGAGGTGGAGGAGGTCCTACCTCTCCTCCCCCCCCACAAAGCATCTATGATGCTCGCCTAGAGCTAACGAGCATATAAGAAAACGCAGCAGCGTGCACGGAAAAGAGGTGTAGTCTAAAGGGACGCTAATCGTCCCACTATCCATCACTATTGAACCGTCAAACCCACTAGCTAACGTCAAACAGCACCCAGCAAGGAAATGCACACACAGATGGAAAAGGAAAAGGAAAAGGAACTAGCTACGTGAGGAGTTCATCCGCTTTGAGCAGGTCTAACTTCTAGGCAGGGCGTGTCCCGAATCGGGCAGCACTACCCCCCTAGCTTGACGGCGACCCGCCCATTACCTGTCAAGAGGTTGTCTTCTTCTGTGCCCTGGCCGCGGAAGGCCTCTGGCGTATAGGGTTGCAAGGGAACTTCGTCGCGTCTACCTAAACCTCCGCTACCATTGTTACGTCCTGGCTCGACTCTATCCCAAACATCTCGCCTAACCTTACCTAAACTAGTGATGAGGCACCTACCGAGGAGTGAGGAGCTATATTGGCTATAAGACCTAGGACGCGACGACGCTGCTTCTCAATGCATTCCCTTATAATACGCCATATACCGAATAAAACCAGGGTACTACGAAGGAAACAATACTACACTGCCGTGACCCAAGCCTATATGTGTTAATTCATTTAACACACGCCGAGTGCCATTCACGAAGGACAACTGCTGCATAAATGATCGCCGACAGGCGTGTATGCTCGGGCCGACATCGACCCTCGCACACAGGACCAACGCACGTCCACAAGGTTCACACGCAGGATAAAAGGACCACTACTAAAGTACGCAGCGCGGCGCGACTGCACCGAACCACCATACTGTACAAGTGCCACGTCACAAGGCCCGGTACCGACCGGCCAAAAGGTCCTTACTACACGTAAGCCTAGGAAAGTCAGCGAACTGCTCCGGAATGGCTGAGGCAACAAGGGACCTAATTTACGTCCGTAACAACAACAAAAGTTACGCGACGTAACACATGGTAGCTCGAGCCTGCCCACATACGGCCGCGAGTATAGGGACGCATAACGCACCAGCGCGCCTGTATGCACGCATGCGTACTTTGCCATGTGCAGAATCAACCACCTGTCGTTGGCAAAAGTATATACTAGTATATAGTACTACCTAGACATGCCCCGAATGCTCCGTCATATCCTCGGCGTCCGCTACCAAGAACGCCGCACCCGGGCCGAGCTCTGCTGCGAGCTCCCTCTTGTCACCCATACCATCCGACACCGCCGCCTCCTCTTTGCCGGCCATCTTGCCCGCACAGACCAGGTGAATACCGATGTGGGCCCTGCCGGGGGGCTTAAGACGGGCCAACCAGGTAGACACCTCCTCCTATGGCAGGGTCCCCTTGTCCCATCACAACCTACTGGCAAACTTGCGCGCGCCGGGCACTGGCGCGGCGCGACCCGGACCTATGTGACACAACTGCTTGAAGATGCAGGGCTTCTGGGACTATCCGTACTCCGCACCCGCATGATTGACAAGAAGAAATGGGCTGCCATCTGCGATAAGCACCTTCCTGAGGGGTATGCTCCTGTTTTCTCCCCACGGGCCCCGTGGCCCATTGCTAGCCAGGGTAGAAGTCCGCAGGTGGAGGTTCTTGGTCCTGAGGATAGCCGCTACACTACCGCCTCGTCTGCCATTACAGTAGAGGACAGCTCGGATGAGGATTACATCCCCATCTAGTGCTTAACTAGTAGATGGGAGACCACGAGCCACGAGGTAGCCATGGCTGACGGCGGCGCTCATAACTTTCACGTTTGAGCACTCGAATTCAGCTGTGAATATCACTATCGCTTCGTCTTTCTAAGACGCACATGCTGATATAATTTTCCGAATCTATTACGCAATATATGACGAGCAAACGCCCCTCGACGCAACGCAGTTTGGCGGATGCGCTCGCCCATGACAATGCGGCAGCTGAGGCTGCCGCTTCGCCAGATCCGGCGGCAGGCAGCGGTGACACTAGTCGTGCACTGGTGGTCGCCCAGCAACCTCCCGGACTCACTGCATCGCCATCGGCATCGCCTGACCCTAAACGCGCCCGCTCAGCCGACAAAACCGGAGGGTCTTCACGCCCCTCGGAACCGCGCTGTCGGCTCCAACCTTTCCAGGTCGATGATTACGACTGGACCACCATTTCTCCGAGCGATGCTATGCATCACATCTTCTTCGGGGACTACGCCTCGCTTTACGACCTGTGCCTCCATCTCCACGCCACCGGACGCCTCCTCGTCACCGACGGCCGTCGCTGGCACAACATCAGCCAGCTGTTCGGGTGCCCTCGCCCCCAGCTCCAGCATGCCGTCCTCAACTCCCTTCTCCAGCGCTCTGATATGGCGAGATCTGGGCTCCATCCATCTCCGCCCCCGCATTCCGTTCCATCCTCATGGAAGCCTTCCAGCAGCACGTGACCCCCCTTGCTGCCGACGCAGCAGCAATGGGGGGCACGCTGGCTACTGAACTTCCTCACATTTCCACCGCCGCCGCCTCCACCTCCACTGCCATTTCCGCCTCCACTGCCAACATCAAAGCCCAGCTCCTCGACCTCGACCAACGCCTTCAAGCCACCGCCACCGCCCTTGAGTGCTTGCATGACACCGCCGGCCTCACCGCCCAGGCGGTGAAGGACATCGCCGCCCAGCCGGCACCTGCTGGCCCGGCCGGCGATGCTCCCTCCACCTGGGCGGACTTGCTTAAGCATCACACCACCTCCACCACCTCCACCATCACGGCACAACTCAAGCAACAAGCCCTCGACCTTCGCGTGGAAGCCGACATCGCCAGGCGCAGCCACAATGTCATCGTCAAGCACTTCGACCAGCCGGCAGGTGAGACCTCCACGAGCCTTCTTGAGGCATTTAAGCGCGACATTTTTGCCCCCATGGTACTCACTGGTGAGCTGCGCATGTCGGCTGTCCGCCTCCCCCGCGCGCGGGGGAAGGCTGGCCCGGCACCTGTGCTCCTCACCTTTAAGTACATGGCGGACAAGCTGGCGTTCCTTAAATGCCGCAAGAAGCTCTCGAGGACTCGCTTCACGCTGGACGACGACTTGACCCTGGCCCAGCAACAGCGGTGACGCGAGCTATGGCCGACCTATACCTTCAGCTCCGGCAGAGCGCAGGGGGGAAGCCGGTATACTAGTTAAAGCGCAATGTGTAGGGATAGATAGATTCCAATGCGCGCGGATAGATTCATCATGAGAATGGTTGGAATGGAGCTTGGTTAAAAATATAGGCTTACAGCACTCGTGCACGTAAGTGCTTAGACACGAGTTTGCCAAGTCAAGGCAACACACGTGAGACGGGCTCGCAAGAGATCTAACCAGTTGGCACTGGCCTATTCTTTATATACTTGTGCACTGTGCTTTGCTAGGCCTGAGCAGCCTCGTAGGCCTGCTCAGTATTAACACCCCCGGTACAGTATTAACAACCTGTACAGCGTCCAGATCCTATACAGTAGGTCTGCCATACAGGCACAGTGACCACAAGGTACAGTCCACAGTGATTATTGCGTCTGCACCCAATTGTCCAGGACTAAGCCTGCGGTACCAACAGACCACAGGTTAAGGTTCCTATTTCCTGCGTACGACGTATTAATCCAATACCGTCGTAGGTTCAGCACCTAATTCCTGTCAGCCCAGGAATTACTGTCGACCCCATATGCCGTCGGCACATATTCACGCACGACTTAGAAGAATAGCCGGCTCGCGCTCGCGCGCGACCGGGAAGTCGGAACACCATAACTTTCTTGATACTTGTCGGAATGAACTCGTTCCGGTGCCGCTGGAATCGTAGAGATATGCCGAATCAGGAACACGCCAATGCGCTTGGCGTTAACTCCAATCCTTTCTTTTCTTGAGCTGTAGCAGCTCACACAAGTCTACATACAAACACACACAATGGGTACTGGACATCCTCCCCGACTACAAGTCACAAACCACTGGGCATGACAGTCAGCTTGGATTCCTGGACATCCTCCCCGACTACAAGTCACAACCCACTGGGCATGACAGTCAGCTTGGATTCCTTATTATATGTACATAGCACCCATACTGGTTCAGGAGCACAAACAAATTACAATGAGTCCCTATCCCTTCCCGGGAGGCTCGTTGTGTTACCCATGTACAAGAGGTTGGCCAACTGTGGCAGCCCATAGGTGTTCAGCGAAGAACTTGAGAAGTATGTACAACCTTCAGGACCTTAGGCGAAACCCCACAGATCACCCACAACAGCTCATCAGAAAACATTGCTGACCCCCAGACGGGAGTCGGCGCCGGTCTGCTGCCCCTTATCGAACCAGACACAACATCAGTTATAAACAACGATTCCTTGCGGAATCGGTACTAAGCGCTTAGTATCGATTCCGTCAGGAATCGTTGTATATAACTAAAACTTTTGCTTGCGCCGGCAAGGCTAAGGCCGATACTAGTCGGGTCATCGAATTGGCTATTCGATTATCGAAGTTGCCTATTCGACCATCGAACTTTCCTATTCGATTATCGAATTTTCCTTATTCGATTGTCGAAATTTCCTATTCGACAGGGGGTCAGAGGCCAGCGGCCTATCATACTCGGTGCCCAGCGAGCCACCGAACTAGGCCTAGTCGATTATAGCGAGACATCGCGTGGAACTTAGCCGATTTCGGGGACTTAGCCGATTTTCGGAGCGACGTCGAACAACACAGATGATTAGCCGGTTGAGCACATCATATCAGTCGAATAGCTAGCGCTGGTACTCCGCCTAGTAAGCGGAGAGCACTTGCCTATTTCGATTAACATATTAGGCCGAACGATTAGCGTCCGCAACGTTATTCGCATTACTAGGCGAAAAATCCACCCCCGGAACGATCCTAGCGGGATTCGAACCCGGGATGCCGGCGTGTCGCAACAGTCTTAGTTATATACAACGATTCCTGACGGAATCGATACTAAGCGCTTAGTGTCGAATAGGCAACTTACTAGTGTCGAATAGGCAACTTCGATAATCGAATAGCCAATTCGATGACCCGACTAGTATCGGCCTTAGCCTTGCCGGCGCAAGCAAAAGTTTTAGTTATAAACAACGATTCCTTGCGGAATCGGTACTAAGCGCTTAGTACCGATTCCGCAAGGAATCGTTGTTTATAACTACATCTACGCGAAGCACATGCAAAACACAAGCTCCTATACTCATTCCAACCGTGGAAAATCAGGGGACCTGTCGCCACCTCACCAGCATGGTGGATGGGTCAGCCAGTCCGTGAAACTCCGCCTTAAGACGGCACCAGGGAATCGAACCCCGCCCACAAACCACAGATCTGGGGAAACCTCAGACTGAGATCAAAAACCCCAGATAGACATCTCTCCATCAGAGACAATGTCAGACATTCCCACACCAGAGACATGTCTCACCCCTCAAGGTGTGCTCAGGATTATGTACAATCAAGCTCCCAGCCTGATATCCAGAGACTTAAGCACCCAGCTCTCAGCTTTTAGACAGATAGACCGACTTGACAGTCAGCATTCATGAGCTTCCTCAGTACATTGTACTGGGCTGGGGCCTTGTGTGGCAGCTTGGTCAATGCATCAGCAGGGTTCTCCTCGCCAGGGATATGCTTCAAGTCAACCAAACTGGCCAACTCCTTCAGCAACAAATAATCCAGGTCCCGGCTTCTGGCCAGCTGCTTGTGAATAAACTGGACCATACCCATGCTGTCTGTTAGCAACAACGTCTCCATCTGCAAGGTCCAAGGGGTAACTGAAGCCAGCTCGATCCAGCATCAACTCCTTTATGTACAAGCTGGACTGGACCCCCTCACATATGGCCCTGCATTCTGCCACATCTGAACTGATACAGGCCCTCTTCTGCAGTCTGCTGTACCAGCTGAACAAACTTGCCCTGCTCTGATAGAAAGCAAACATGCGAGCAGCAGATCTCCCCCTGACCTTGGTAACCTGGCGAGCATCCATGGAACTGTCAACAAAGATCTCCAAGGTGTTAGGCTGGGCAAAGTCAATCCCAGACAAAATCAGATCAGGGGTACTCTCCACCAACTGGGCTATGACGATCGAGGCTTCTCATCCTTAGCACCTCATCAGGCATTCTGCTGTGCATCATCAATGATAGGGCCCACAGGTGGCAGCTAACAAACCACGCCCACATGCCTCTCAACTTGGGACATGTCGTGATAAGCACTAACATCTCTAGTGGCAAGGACCAAGGGATACATATCTGAAGCAAATCCAGCAAACAACGTAATGTTATTCTTAGGCTAGATTGTCCAGATCCCCTCTCGTAGGTCCTTCAGCCTGCCACATATGCCCTTATCCAGAGCACAGATCAACCCTCACATACAAACTGTACATGTCAGGCTGAAACTCATTCAGGAACAACCATACTGATAACCATGAAGCAACCATCATTGCAGGGTACACATAAGCATCAGATGATAGAGGCACTGAGAAGAAAACCCCACCCAGGCTGAATAAGGCACCACACCGTGGAGCCAACCTTGGGCTACCTCGTGCACAGATCCATATCACATCTGACAGTGTAACACCCCGAGGTCAAACATCAGTAAGGTTTTTCAGTCCCTGAAACATGTCCTCAGACCAGCCAACTCCCATATCACCCTGGGAGAAACCAAATCCATGGTTTTACAGCAAAACAGTCGTGGACAGAGTAAATCATCCCAAGACCAGCCAACTCCATAATGAGGAGACAACCAAACTATATGGTTTCACAGCATCACATCTGGGATCAATCATAACTTCCAGGCCAGCCAACTCCAAACTAGGAGGAAACCAAATCCTATGGTTTTACAGCAACACACCTGGGAACCATCACAACTTCCATATGCTGATTGTCATACAGCAATCAATCTGAACATGCACAGGCCAGGGACAGGGTCAACTGGAATCACACATCCATCATCAGCAACTCACGTATGCAGATGCTGATCTGTATATACCCTCCACAGTCGGCCTTCAGCATTCAGCAGGTTTCAGATTGCTCTTGAAGCATCCTCTGCAGGCTCCATAGTCCCGGACCTTGTAGACTGGAAATTTTCTTCAGGAAGCTTGTGCCAACCCTTCAAACATAATCTGGTTTCTTCTCCATCTGGTAGCCAACTTTAAACATGCTGCACTGTTCCAACATTTTCTTTCTTTTTGAGGACATAATAATTCCCCAAAGCAGCATGGTTGCTACAAGAAACCATATATGTAAGCAACTGCCAAAACGGGAGACCAATATAAATCTGGCACTCAGCCATGTATGTATCCCCTGGCAACACTCAGGTAGTTACCTCCTGCCACTCTGACAGCCTGAACTCAACAGGAAAATCTGGATCCACTTGACAATATTGTTAGCCCCCTCAGGACACTGGTCTGCATCTCTGGAAACTGGAATCTCTGGAACTCTGGAACTCTTGAATTCTGGAAATCTGGATTTCTGGATTTCTGGTTCATCACCTTCAAGCTCGACAGGTATCAGGCAGCTGAAGCTGACAGCATCTCAGGTTCACTTGCAGACACAGAACTCTGGACCCAGCAACACTCCAACGTACCACATTGGAGAATCCAGGATTAGGAACCCCCTTGCAAAAGACCCTGCAGGTCTTGTACATAGTATGGGGGAACACTATTATGGATAAACTGTAAATACAGGAGTGATATTGCAGAATATACCATGAACACTGCTTGGATGAGGAGCAATGCTGCCAACGGCTATATTTTCTGGCAACCTGCCAGTGCATATCGGGTATCATCAGTTTTCCATTAACACTGGAAAGTTAGGGTTTATTAACCAACTGTTAATTTTCCCCTAAGGCATGTTGAGGCCCTTTCCACGTGTGTCCCAACACAAAGCTAGACACCCAGGGGCAACTTGGCTCACCGACCAGCAGTTCTCCTGTATGCTGACCAAGATCCCATGTCAGAGACCTGAGCATTGGTATCCACTTTAATGTTAGCAGCCTCAGGACGTAGCACCTGGATGAGCATGCTAGCCATCTTGGCACCGTCTTGTGCTTTGCCTAGCCAAGACCACAACATTAAAATCTCTCTGGGAATCCTCCCAACGCAGTTATAGGCGCACACCCGATCAGGCCTGGTGTTTGGCCGATCAATCCAGGGGTGCAGCCTGCCTGTCTGCTTGCCCAACCACCGTATATGAAGGTACCCCAGGGGCCTGGCCAGGGTCACCCTGGGGCCTCGATACAGCTGTAGCAAACTGATCCTCTGCATTACACCTGCAGCTGGCAAAGCTCAGGTACCCAGGTATAACTGACTCCCATCAGCTTACCTGTCCTTGAATGGCTGATCACAGAACAGGCATATTATTGCTAAGGTGATGTTTCCAAAACCACTCAAAGCATTTATGGCCAACTGGTTTCCACCTGGCTCACCACGCCAAGCCCAGCTGCCTAAACCTTGAAAATCAGATGCAAATGCTTGACTTCAGATTGTTGGCACAAATCAAAACATCAAACCGAACACTTGTTAGACCCTTCCCACACTTCAATCCAGAAGAGGTACTTCCTGGGTCTCGATCACTAATTACACACCAGCACATGGTGGTAACGGCCAACCGCGAGGCCCTTATCCACACCCTTATACAACTGTAATAAGGGTGCCCTTCCCTGTCATGAACTAGACCAGGGGCATTCTGCACAATGCTGTGAGTTGCCCACCCTCACACATCAATACAGAGATCACATGGGAGCTCAACCTGACCCTGTGCAAACAGGCCAGTCACCAACAACCGTCAAATTATTGCAGTAATTTTGGAAACACATTCAGCATCTGATCCCCCAGTGTGTTCATGCTTCAAGGAATAGCAACACCATGCTAGACCGAGCCTGGGGCTGTCCCTCACATATCCCTTAACAGGAATGATGTACTCAACACCCGCTCGGGGACACACTCAACATACAAGCGGTGGAGAAAACGGCATGTTACTTGGCCCTCAAGCCCCTTCACACGCAGAACAGCACAACTGTGCTTCGGCTACTGCATACATGACCCAGAAACAGCACGTCTTCAGCGAGACCTCCGGCTATGGGAACCCTTCAGCTCTCGCCTTATACGTTATCTGGCTACCCCCGACCAACAAAACCATCCCTGCCTGCCAGTCGCTGACTCAGGAAATGCTGACCTTGTAGGAGCTGCCTGCCAGTCACGTACACGCGCGCCAACTAATAATGGACGCACCATCCATTAATTCCTTGCAAACTCCACGAGTTCTGCAATCACGGCCTCAATGCCATGATTCTCATAGCGCCATACCACATATAGCAGTGGAATGCTGAGAGCAAATATGCAATTAACTGCAACCTGCAGCCATCATTTGCCATCGCTCTACATACTCTAGATCTGCCGCCTGCGACATACCCGGTCGCTCGCGACATACCCAGTCGCCTGCGGCACACCCAGTCGCTCGCGACATACCCAGTCGCCTGCGACTCGCGCCAGCATACTCGCGTCTCGCCAGGTCGCCTGTGACATTCTAGTCGCCCCGCGATACTTCGCCTGGCCATCCGCTCTTCTTGCTGCCGTCTCTCGCCGCAGTCGATGCCCGACGTCCTCGCGTCGCAGCAATGCAATCATCACGTCGCGCAGCACTGCCATTATTAATTACAACAACACCGCCGACCTTGCCGCTTGTCGACACCGTCACCCGCGACTCGGAAAATTAACCAGGAACAACTTCTCCTCGCTGCTCCCCAGATGCCGACGCTCTCTCGTCGCAGTCGACACAACTTCACCCTCTAGCTGCCGACACGCCCACACCAGCGCCGTTCACAATCGCTCATCAAGCGGTATAAAGAGAACTCGACAGCAATCTGCAGCTTTGCAATATAAATCTGGAAAGATTGACGATGGATAACTCCACACCGCACAAACTGCGACCTTGCAGATGACGCCTCGCGTAGCTCCTCGAGCTCGCGACCAGCACAGCTCGCAGCTATGTCGACTACATGCGCGAAAACTCGCCAGCATACTCGACAGTCAACACCAGCCGAGCTTGTCGTAGCCAACACTGCAGCAACATGCTTGACCGCCACCCATGGTAGCGAAACGCCTTCGCTTGACGACAAATCTCGAACGCTTGAAACTCGTAGCTTCACTCAGCTGCAAAGCATAGCCATGCCGCAAACCGGAACGCAACCAATGATCTCGATCGACTCGATCCATGCCGAACCGCACGCGCAGTTGACTCTTGATAAGTCTGGATAACTCGATCCATTAAAACCCAGCAACCCACAAGGATCACTAAAAGCCGATTCCGCAACATCTTGTCATCAGGAAATGCGAAACAGCCAGGAGCGCTCGTCAACACGTAGCAGGCCAGCAACGAAACTCATTCGTCGCCAATAACGTGCCCGCAATCTGGATAGCTCAGGAAACCTTCACGCAGCCAATCCAGCTAGTCCTGGCGTACAAACGCCCACCAACAACCTCCAAGATAAACTTAGCCTCGGCCGTCGTTGGGAACTCAACCATTCCCGGAACGCATCATAAACCGATAATCTGGTACCGCGCCCTTCTATGATCCGCTAGTCTCGATTCCGCGAGTATCCGCAGCAGTCCAGCGCAGGATTAAACTCGACGATGAAGCCCAGGCAGTAAACCGCCTTGATGGAACCGGAACATCGTTGTAATTTGAGTTAAAGCGCAATGTGTAGGGATAGATAGATTCCAATGCGCGCGGATAGATTCATCATGAGAATGGTTGGAATGGAGCTTGGTTAAAAATATAGGCTTACAGCACTCGTGCACGTGAGTGCTTAGACACGAGTTTGCCAAGTCAAGGCAACACACGTGAGACGGGCTCGCAAGAGATCTAACCAGTTGGCACTGGCCTATTCTTTATATACTTGTGCACTGTGCTTTGCTAGGCCTGAGCAGCCTCGTAGGCCTGCTCAGTATTAACACCCCCGGTACAGTATTAACAACCTGTACAGCGTCCAGATCCTATACAGTAGGTCTGCCATACAGGCACAGTGACCACAGGTACAGTCCACAGTGATTATTGCGTCTGCACCCAATAGTCCAGGACTAAGCCTGCGGTACCAACAGACCACAGGTTAAGGTTCCTATTTCCTGCGTACGACGTATTAATCCAATACCGTCGTAGGTTCAGCACCTAATTCCTGTCAGCCCAGGAATTACTGTCGACCCCATATGCCGTCGGCACATATTCACGCACGACTTAGAAGAATAGCCGGCTCGCGCTCGCGCGCGACCGGGAAGTCGGAACACCATAACTTTCTTGATACTTGTCGGAATGAACTCGTTCCGGTGCCGCTGGAATCGTAGAGATATGCCGAATCAGGAACACGCCAATGCGCTTGGCGTTAACTATACTGGAGGGGGGCGGTCATCCACGTTGACCACAAGCCCTGGCAGCCCCCCCCTGCCACCTCAGACTAGGGAATATATATTACGGCGAGCAGGGAATATATATTAAAAATATAATTACTTACAGCAGAGTGAAATCACTCAAACCAAAGCAAACGCCCAGCTATAAACCTATATACAGAGCCATGTCAAAGCTCTATACTACCATAAGACCAATGGAAACGCCTAACGGGATGAACCTAATAGCCCTGCTGCACCGCAAAATCAGCCCGCGTACGGCGGAGCATGATGTCAGCCATGGCCCGAGTCAGCGCCACCGACAAGCGCTGACGCCAATATGACGTCCAGGTCCGCGCCGACCATGGGGCCCGCTGGCCCTCCAGGTCCAGCCGGTCCTCCCGGAGCCGGCAACACTCCTTGAAGAAGGCGGAGGTCAGGGGCCCCATGGCACCAAACTCCTCCAGGACAAAGGGCACCACACGATGGTGCCCGACGTCGCCGTAGGCCAGGAGCTTGGCCCGCTCCGCCCGGTCCGCCGTGTAACCTGCCGTGAGGGAGGCCCCAGCCACGTGGCTAAGAGCCAAGGGCCGCGCCACCGAAACGTCAATAAGCAGAAGGGAATATATATATAACCAGTAGTGTAGATTAGTCAGGCTTAGCCTAGCATGAGGCCCACGCGCATGTGCGCCCATAATCGCCCCCATGGATGATGCCTTAAGAATTTAGCCACGCCATGCCTATAATGGGACCCCCATGGATGTTGCATTAAGAATTTAGCCATGCTATGCCTATGCAGAGAGATGCTCTCTGTCGAGAAGCCATGCCCTAGCTCTTGTAAAGCCATAATGATCTTCCCCACCTATGACGGGCTCCCCTTAGCTGGGAGTTGCCCGAGACTCTGGGTGGTGCAGGTGCCCTAGTGCACCTAGAGCAAGTGTTGTTTACATTCCCACCCTTGCAGGAAGTAGCCTAGAATGTATTATAGGCCATATGCCCCTTCTCAGGGATATGTGCTACAGATACTCCCAACGGAGTTATGTTTCTAATTAATTAATTAATTAGTGCTTAACGGTTGGGGGATGATGCAGACGATATTTGTTTAAATTTTTGTGTTATTTTTCTAATGAGATTAGCATAGTACTCCGTGGCATGCCTTTGCGCATGACACGCAAGTACTTACTTACTTACTTACCTAGACAGCTAGCGCACGTCAAGTCATCAACCAAGGCAGGGAACACATTGGTATATAGTAGACCTGGTGAGTCCCCTTTGCACCTTGTGCTGGTGGACTTCATCAAAGCCTTCGATTCGGTTTTCTGGCCTGCGCTTTGGGACATCCTCGAGTTGTTCCGGATCCCCCGCCCCCTGATTGCTGTCATCCGCAACCTGTATGAAGGGTCCACCACTTAGGTGCGCACTTCTTACGGGACCACGCCCCCATGCCCTTTACAGAAGGGTGTGTGGCAGGGCTGCGTGCTGTCGCCCTACCTGTTCATTATTGTGGTCGAATACGTAATGATTCAGGCGCACAAGCGATTTGCCCGCATCGTGGGCAGGGAACCAGGAGTGCAGGTTGCTAACAAATTCTGGCATGGCGGTGCGGACACGGAGATCTTCGGCTGGCAGACATCATCTACGCAGACGACACCACCCTCTTCGAGGACACTGAGCACGTGCAGACATGGCTTGACTGCCTGGCTATCGAGGCCCGTGCAGTGGGGCTTGAGGTCAGCAAAAAGACAGAGGCCCTGGCGGTTGGGCTCACCAACTCACCGCCGCCCCTCTATCTCCTCGACGGCTCTCGAGTCCTGTATCGGGACCGCGTCAAGCTGCTGGGCAGCCTGCTCCCCAGCTGCGAGGTTGATGTGGACCATCGCATCTCCCTTGCCTGGCACGCTTTACGCCAGTACCGGGCCCTGTGGCGCAAGCCCCTGGGCAAGATCGAGAAACAGGACCTGTTCTCAGGTATGGGGCCGAGACGTGGACCCTCACCGCCGACCTGGCCCGCAAGCTGGACGGCGCGGTCACCAACATGCTGCGTTCCATTTTCAGAGTAGGATATGCTGCTCATGTCCGCAATGAGGACCTGTACCAGGGCATGCCCTATATCACCAGCACCATTAAGCAGCGACGCCTGCAGCTAGTAGGGCACCTAGCTCGCACCAACCAGGTAGACACCTCACGTACGTGGCCCCCCCGCAGGACTGCGACCAGCCCAGCCTGGCCGGCACCTCCTGACGTGGGCCGGGCCCAGTGATGTTAATTAATTAATTAATTAAACTCGTGCTCCCGTTGGGGAGTCACGGAGCACCGAAGTGCTTTTAATCCCTGTGTGTGCACTACAGGAGAAAGGGCAGAGACCCCCAGTCTCCTTCATGCCAAAGGCATGCCACAGCTGCAATCGGGCGCGGCTAGCTAAAAGGACAGGCTAACGATCCGGCAAACTGTGGGTGCAATAAGACCAGTGATGTTAGACGCCGCAAGGCCCGCACCTTCAAAGAACAGCTAGTAGAGGATCGACATGGGGGGCCTAGGCCTCTCCGTGATTTGGAAGAAGATGATGGACAAGGCCAAGTGGGCCCAGGTCATAGAGGACAACGAGCCCCCCCCAGTGGGGAAGCGCCCGCGTGTGCAATCCCGTGGGAGGCACGCCAGACAGCTACCCTAGGGCAGCGTGCGGCTGTCTAGATAGATGTTGTAGTTAGAATGCTGTTAGATAGATGTAGTGTGTAGCTGATGTAGATAGATTAGACCGGTAGGACTGTTTGCACCCATCCATCCATCCATCGGGGTTAATGCTCCGTGACTCCCCAACGGGAGCACGAGTCTAATTAATTAATTAATTAATAGTAGACCGCATCGGTATAGACATTGCAAAAGACTTTGAACAAGAAGACTGTTGTAGAAGACTGCAATACTTGTATAAATAAACTCTATGCTTGTCAAACAGCCTTGATAATCACCCCACATGAGCGCTCTGCCAAAGGTGGCCATTCTCAGTGGGCACCTGCCACGAGGGGGGTCACATGATATCTGTACCCCCCTCAACGAGATCACGCGCGAATCAACAATGATTTAACTGGACAAACATCTGAAGCACCCCCAACTTAGGCACATATATATGCTTAGGCACACACACATGTACACGCTTAGAACCCTTCTAGACTGAGTGGCAATGAGTGCCGGGGCTTCTTCAGCTCTCTCTCCCGCGGCTTCTCCGTCATCGGCGTCCGCGGGTTGCCCCCTGTCCCTGGTGGCCCCCTCAGCCTCGACTTGCCATGGCCGGCCAGGGGGCGGCTGGGTGGCGGTGGGATCACCTTAGTCGACCCGGCCACCCACCGGGCGCGCAGCTCGGCCAGCAGTGGCTGGCAAAGCTCTTCTTCGGCCGAATGGGGCGCGGGCACGGGCAATCTGTCTGGACCTGCGGGGGGTATCACCCAACGCAAATGGCAGACATAGGCACGACGCATGCAAGACCAGGACATGCATGGCGCAGAGAATGCCTGTTTTCATCGAAGTGAGACAACCAATACCCCATACATCCATCAGACAGCCAGTGCAGGCTCAAAATCCGAAAGATGTGGACCATGGAAGTTTTATCCAACGCATTCGCATCCCCATCCAAATCCTGGGCAGGGACCATCGGTGGAGAACCCACGAGCCTTTCCCCACGAGACGCCCCACGCCCCACGGTGGTGTAGATGCAAGAAAACACGGTGGGGAATTGCCAGCACCCGATGCCGTATACGCGACGGCGCGGCACACATATACCTACCCATGACACAAGTACTCACCCGTGGAAAAAATGGGGCGGTGGGGGCACATCCCCGCCAGGTAATCAGGGCGGTAGGCATCCCCATGGGCGGCTCCTTGTCCACCGCCACCACGCTCGGCCTGCCCCCTATCCCTTCCACTGGCACCATGCGAGCGACCCATACCGGCGGGGGATGCCAGCAGGTCCATCCCATGCCACCGGGGATGGCCCACGGAGGCGCCACCTGGCGTCCCTGGCACTGCCGCCCTGTCCCCCCCATGGTGGCGGTCCTTGGACGGGTGACACACGGGGAAGACGAGCGCGCGGTGGGGGTCCAAGGCTATGCCACCCTGCTCGGTCCCTGACCCCTTGTCCCCAGGCCCCTGCCCCTGCGCGGCCTCAGGTGCAGATCCTCTGCCGGCGCCGAAAGAGTCGCAAGGGCTCGCATGCCGCAGCGTCGATGGCCGCGGTGCAGGAGCAGGTGTGGATGGGTGAGCACCCCCGATAGACCTTATGCTGGCCGCCGGGATCTCGCCGTCTGCACCTGCACGATTGGGCGTGTCGCCGCCCCCTTGCTCTGGCATCTTCCACCCTGCCCTGGGCATGGTGTGGTACAGGAGAGGCGTCAGCGCCGCCGATGAACCTCCGCTGCGCGCTAGCCCGCTGCGTGCCATGTGGCGGCTGTCCGTTGTGCCGCGATGGACGATGGAGGACAGGGAGTGCATGTCATCCACTAGCGGGAGGAGCTGCGCAACACTGGCTTCCGTCACCAGCAAGGATGCAGTATGGCCACGCGTGCTGCTATGGGCCGCCAGGTCGCCCGGCTGCCGCACCGCCAGCTGGTCCACAGGCCCATCGCCACCCTGGGACGACCACTGGGACAACCCCTGAGAGAGCCGCTGGGAGAACCCTGGGAAGTCTCCCTGAGAGAAGCCCAGGTACAGCTGGCTCTCCGGCGGCTCCTGGCTTATCTCGTCGCGAGATGACGTCGAGGCTGGAGGGAGAAGTACCTGCGACAAGGTGCCGCCATCTGTCGCAGCGCCCATATCTCCTTCTGGCTGGTGTGGGGGCATCTGCGGTTGCAGCCGACACTCTTGCTCCCGCCCTGCAGCAAACAGCAGCTGGACCGGGAAGGGCGTGAGGTATGCTCGCTTCCTTAATAAGAAACTGGACGTCAGGCCCTTGCCAGCCACGTGGGCTGGCATCCGCTCCAAAACCGCGAAATGGTTCTCTGCGGCAGCTGCCATCCCGTGGGTGGTTGCCTTATCAACAAGCACAAGTGCCCTTGGATCATCCCCATCCTCCTCCTCCTCATCGCTGCCGTGACATGGGCTATCTCCTTCCTCCTCATCGGCTCCATCCCGCAGCATCAGCGGGGTGGCGGGACCCTTGCCCCGCCTCCTCTTGTTGCTACTCAGGTCCCTGGTCGCCCCTGCCTCAGCACCACCCTGTGGGAGGGATAAGAGCACCGTCCACGTCGCGCCATCGGAGGGGACCTCCTCTCGCAGGGCTTTCTGAGCCTGCAGGCTCTGGCACATTTTAGTGATCTCCGCACTGATGCCGGGACGCCACAGGTGAAAGGGCAAGTGGCATTGGGGAACCATGGTTGAGGAGGCCCAGGTCATGTGTGGTCAAGGAAAACTCATGGCATGAGGGGTGTGTGTGCCCAGGACAGCGCTAATTATTGATACCCGAATATTACACGACCACTCCCAACGACAACAGCTTGGAGAACAAGAGCCTTTGGAAAGTGATCAGGCAGACAGACAGGCAGGCAGGCAGGCAGGCAGGCAGGCAGGCAGGCAGGCAGGCAGGCAGGCAGGCAGGCAGGCAGGCAGGCAGGCAGGCAGGCAGGCAGGCAGGCAGGCAGGCAGGCAGGCAGGCAGGCAGGCAGGCAGGCAGGCAGGCAGGCAGGCAGGCAGGCAGGCAGGCAGGCAGGCAGGCAGGCAGGCAGGCAGGCAGGCAGGCAGGCAGGCAGGCAGGCAGGCAGGCAGGCAGGCAGGCAGGCAGGCAGGCAGGCAGGCAGGCAGGCAGGCAGGCAGGCAGGCAGGCAGGCAGGCAGGCAGGCAGGCAGGCAGGCAGGCAGGCAGGCAGGCAGGCAGGCAGGCAGGCAGGCAGGCAGGCAGGCAGGCAGGCAGGGAGGCAGGCAGGCAAGCAGGCCGGCCGGCCGGCCGGCGGGCGGGCGGGCGGGCGGCGGGCGGGCGGGCGGGCGGGCGGGCGGGCGGGCGGGCGGGCGGGCGGGCGGCGGCGGGCGGGCGGGCGGGCGGGCGGGCGGGCGGGCGGGCGGGCGGGCGGGCGGGCGGGCAAGCAAGCGCGCGATGGACATGATGCGATTCCCCCCCCCCCGAGTGCAGTGCGACCAGGCGACCAGGCATTCTCTTTCAGGTGTAAGAGTATATACAGGGATATTGTGATGTGTACCATGGACACACGCGCACACGTGCAACCAAGACAGGCAATGAGTTATGCCATGACGATCGTAGTTGGACAAAAAAGTAAGGGCAGGAACAGGAAGTAAACGAGAGTGGTTGGATACAGTGTGGCCGGCGCACGCAGCGATGCCACCGCCTGCAGCAGCAGGCCCCGGAACAGCCCCATCGCTGCACCCAGCTCCTCGTGGCTCCCATGGCCACGGCCATCATGTGACATGTCACCTTCCTGCCCTCGCCCGTCCTCGCTGCTGCTGTCCGCCCCCCTCCCCTGGCTAGTCCGGAACAATGCGGGTATGAGCTCAGCCATGGCGGACCCTGGGTGGTAGTCGGCCGTGGGCGCCGTGAGACCTGCCCGAAGAACGGGGCGGATGGTCACGCGGGCAAGGGAGGGCGTGCAGGCAGGCAGGTGCGTAGGTAGGCAGGTAGGTGTGCAGGGAGGTAGGCCATGAGCTCATTCCCAGAATAAACACTTCCATCACAAGCGTGACTTGATGCGATACATGCCACAGGTAAACACTTCCATCACAAGCGCGACTTGACGCGATACGTGCCACAGGTAAACACTTCCATCACAAGGGCGACTTGACGCAATACATGCCACAGGTGAACACTTCCATCACAAGCGCGACTTGACGCGATACGTGCCACAGGTAAACACTTCCATCACAAGCGCGACTTGACGCAATACATGCCACAGGTGAACACTTCCATCACAAGCGTGACTTGACGCGATACGTGCCACAGGTAAACACTTCCATCACAAGCGCGACTTGATGCGATACGTGCCACAGGTAAACACTTCCATCACAAGCGTGACTTGATGCGAGACATGCCACGGGTAAACACTTCCATCACAAGCACGACTTGACGCGATACATGCCACAGGTAAACACTTCCATCACAAGCGCGACTTGATGCGATACATGCCACAGGTAAACATGCAGACAGGAAGCTCTCGATGTCAAACATCGCAGGCGTGGTTGAGGTATTGCAGCAACCCGGCGCATGGCCATGGAGGGCAAAGGACAGATTTGGGAGCAGATACAGAATGGATGGACTGCACCATCCTGTTCATGTCTTCATGGCACCTTAATGTAACCAGACGCCCAATGGATAACTAACCGCCAGCGCAGCTCCCGTGCCCACATCTGAAAGAGAAC
This sequence comes from Mesostigma viride, assembly GCA_009746045.1. NCBI lineage: Eukaryota > Viridiplantae > Streptophyta > Mesostigmatophyceae > Mesostigmatales > Mesostigmataceae > Mesostigma > Mesostigma viride. The sequence goes on from RPFO01000065.1 coordinate 657,800, forward strand.
TTAGTGCATGGTCACTGCTGCCACCCATGTGAGGCGACGGAAGTCCGATGCATTCAACCCGTGGAATCCCGAGATAAAGAGTGACAGCAGACAGGCTCATGTAGGTACAACTCACGGCGGCGCAGGTTGTCGGCATTCGCTGGAAGACGAGTGTGTGTACGTAAAACCGTGGATATATCACCGTGTGCGGTGCATGATGAGGGAAAATGTTATGCTATGCATGCTCCATTCCCTGTAAGATTACCACACTCAGCGGGTTCATGCCCCTTGTCAAACTGTACCCGCAGTGCTAGCTCATGCACACTTGCGTAGTAGAATGATACTCACAGTGGTACAGCGTGGGCAGCGCCACCGTCAGGAAGTGCGGATGCCGCAACATGGCCGGCCGCTTCCGTTTGCCCGGTCTCCGCCCCGTGCGGTCGCCCCCAACCGCTGCAGGTCCACCACCCGCGTGCGTCGAGTCAGGTCTCCGGCGCCGCTTGCCCCCTTGCGGCTGCCGCCCTCCCCCTGCCTCCTCCTCTGCTCCCCCCTCATCGCCTCTGGCCTCTGGGCCTGCAGCGGATGGCAGTGGCTCAATACCAAGGATGCCGGTCCCCATGTGGACGCCCTCCGGGGCTTGACCACGGTCCAGGGTGTATCTCTGGCCGACGAGGCTGCCGGTGTCCATCCATTGAAAGATGCACACGCCTGTGGTGGATGGGGGACAGATGCAACCCATGAGCAACGATGGACAAGCATGGATGAGCATGGACAAGCAACCATACTGGCCCACAGAAAAATGACAGGGGTGCCAGCAAAGAGGGCTGGGGGGGTAGACAGGTAATGGCATCTACTGAGCCATTTCCTACAACTAAGCCTGCCTGCCTCCCTACCACTTATTGTTACCCACAACAAATCTGCTGAGCAATCAGAAAGTGGTATAACAGGTACTTGCCTTGCAGTGCTGTGGGGACCATCATGCGATCAACAGATAGGTGGGAGGAGGGACGGAGAGGGTGGGTTGAAGGATCGGGAGGATAATGCGGGCTGACTTAAAGGTTGAGGGGGTTGGGTGGGTGGGCGGGGTTGAATGGGTGGTGGGCGGGGTAAGATTGCACATGTTGGGCTCTCGCCGGCATGAAGCGGCTGCTAAGTCAAAGAAACCTATTCGCCGGAACACGCAAACCTTGAAGTTCCGGCACACCAGCAACAGTAGAAACCCAAACCGATTTGCCATATGCTGCTGTTGTTGCTGATGACGACAGCGGTGGTGGCGATGGCGACAGTGATGACAGAAACAATAGTTTAATAGCAAGATTGTTGTCACCACTGCAAGTATTCACACGACTGTAGTCAAATCTTGTCTGCAAATCTGCATGTTGCTGCAGAGCACCCAACGCTGCAAGATTCTTCTCACACATGCCAAAATAGGCATCATGGAGGTCACTAGGAACATACCTGCATGGTGGTTGGACTCCTGGGAGCCGTCACGGGCCCCAGAGTCGCCGGTGGCAGCACTGCCATCCTGGCTCGTCCCACTCTCATAGCTGACATCCGGCAATAACAGCCACCCCGACGTCGGCACACACCGGCCGGTCCTTCGCATGCCCCCATACGTGGACGAAACCCACAGTCCATCGGGCGAGTCAAACTCATCGACAGTCGGGCCGCCCGATGCACCACTGGCACCCTGGGCGGCTCGGGCCGGCGCCACGCCCAGCAGCGGCGGCATCACGAGGGAGGGCGCACCCACAGAGATGTAGGGCTCTCGCAGCAGCAGCGAGGTGGAGCCAAAGAAGCCACGCGTGCCATCCGGCAAGACCCACGTGGGGTCCGGGTCATACCACTGGGGGGGCTCTTTCACTTTCACCGGGTCGGAGCCCTCGTCCTCTGATGTCTCTTCTTCTTGTTCCTCGTCGTCCTCCTCCTCTTCCTCGTCTTCCTCCCCCTGCTCATCCTCCTCATCCTCCACGTCCTCTACATCCTCCACCTCCTCCTCTTCCACCAGCTCCTGTTCTTCCTCTTCCTCCTCTGTTTCTTCCTCCTCGTCACCCTCTTCGCCCTCTTCCTCCTCTGTTTCTTCCTCCTCGTCACCCTCTTCGCCCTCTTCCTCCTCTGCTCCTTCCTCCTCTTCACCCTTGTCCATCTCTGCTTCCTCCTCTTCGCCCTCTTGCTCCTCTGCTTCTTCCTCAGATTTCTCTTCCTCATCGGCATCCTCCTCACCTTCTTCCGCCTTCTCCCCTTCGCCCTCACCCTCACTGTCCTCCGATTCCTCCTCGTCTTCCCCTTCCTTCTCCTCATCCTCATCATGTTCCGCCGGTACCCCCCCGTGCTCCTCTTCACTGTCCTCCGCGCCCTCCTCTTCCTTCTTCTGTACCCCCTCCTCACCTCCCCCTTGATCTTGGCTGCTTTCCTGTTCTTCTTCCGATGCACTTTCTTCTTCGTCTCCTCCTTCACGATCCTCTTCCTCTCCTCCCTCCTCCTCCACCCCATCCTCTCCCTCTTCCTCTCCTCCCTCCGCCTCCACCCCATCCTCTCCCTCTTCCTCTCCTCCCTCCTCCTCCACCCCATCCTCTCCTTCTTCCTCTCCTCCCTCCTCCTCCACCCCATCCTCTGCGGACACCTGGGCCTTGCCGTCCGCTCCCTCCTCCACTGAGGCTTCTTTGGTTGATCTCACGTGCCCTGCCTTTGCCCGGTTTGCCGACCTTTTCTGTTGGCCATTTGTCTTCTTTCTTCTTTTCTTTTTCTTTGCCTTCTTCACCATGTCTTCTTCATCGTCCTCCTGCTTCCCTTCCTCCTCTTCGCCCCCCCTCCCTCCTCTTCGTCCCCCCCTCCCTCCTCCACGTCCTCTCTCCCGTCCTCTTCTCCCACCTCTTCCTCTTCTTCTTCCTCTTCCTCTTCCTCCTCTTCTCCCTCCTCTACCTCTTCTTCTTCCTCTTCCTCCTCTTTTCTCTCCTCGTCTCCCTCTTCCTCCTCACGTGCTGCCGAAAAGTCCCGTGCTCGTCGGCCTGCGGAAGTCCCCGGCTCCTCCTCAACGCCACGTCTCGCAACCACCCCCGCGGCGCTGAACTCAAAGCAATGCGCTGCCAGGCTGGCGTGGCTGCTAGTAAATATGACACCCCCCGAATCGGATGAGGATGGCGAAGGACGGTGGTGAAGCTTAAAAGACAGCGCATTCCCTTCCGGCACCCCCCTCTCACTCCCATTGTGGTCGTCACCTACGAATGGGAATGGGGCAATCAGGCCCAAGGCATGCGCTGGGTACATGTGCAGTAGGCTGGGCGGCTGGTGGTGACGTTGGTAGTGCTCCCACTGCGAGGCCAGGAGCGGGAGGTCACCAAGGGTTGGATCGCAAAGTCGTGGGGAAAACAACAGGTAAAACCAGTGGCACAACGAAGCCGTGAGGCAATGTGCGCATAATCCCCATGCACCAGTCCGAGAATGGTGTCCCCATGGCGTTGCTGCAACCAGCCACCCCCTTGGCTGAAGCAAACAGAAGCTGATGCTGGCGCCTGTCAGATACGGCCCACGTAGTTGCAACAATTTCTTGGCCGAACGGCACCAATGTTGGCCATACAAGCCGTGCTCCACGACCCCCGAATGCCAGCATAATGGGTTCAGGGCCATGGAGGGAGAGTGCAGGAAAAGCAGGTTGCAGATGAATGTGCACCGCTACAACAGTAGCTGGTGGCAGAACAGGCATCACCCATTCGTGGCATCACCCATTCGTGGGGAATCATCCCGCATGAGTCACACACCAAGCATGGGAAAAAAAGAAAATCTCCTCTCCGCAAGCGGACATGAAGCAGAAAATGCAACCAATTCCCAAAGAGGTGTGGGTGGGCACTGGCCAACATCTCCTGCTAACGCTGCCTCCAAGTCAATCTGCCTCCTCGTTCTCCCACGTAGAGGACAGTGACACATCGAGGGAGCCACCCACCTGCAGCAGCGGGCAGCTGGGTCGCCGCGTATCATACAGCAGCACACAATCCTGCGTGGCGACACCGAACAAGAAGCAAGGAGCCGCGCCCGGTGGCCGCTCCCACATGGTTCCCAGAGCGTGGAGGCGGGGTAGGCTACGGGAGGAGAGCTGGTGGAGCCAGCTGGCCTGACCGCGCTCCGGCACGTAGCTGTCCCGATCCAAATCCACCAGGACATTACCCGCAGGACGGGGCATGCCGGGGGAGGCAGCAGAACCATCATGATGGCTGGAGGCATCTGAGGCAACCCCCCCCCGCCGCTCCCTCAAGTCTACGAGGGAGGCCCCCCGCCGGTTCGCCAGCACAAGCGTGCGCGGGTGCGCGCCGTACTCGCACCGCCACCACTCCTCGGCACCACCGCGAGGGCCGCTCGTTGGTACGGCACTGCCAGAGGCACCATCGGCGGAGCGGGTCCCTCGGTCAAGGCAAGGGGCGGTACTTTTGAGGCATTGTCCGACAGCGCGCGTGGCTACGCATGCCGGCGCCCAGGAGGGCCGTGCTGTGCCAGGGAGGAAGGTAGTTTGGGGACGGTCCTCAGAAGTTAATGGATCCTCGGTTTGGAAGGTCACGTCCACCGCTTGCAGCACACCGCCCTCCGTCACCGTCGCCAGCTCGCCCGTCAGGTGAGGGTTCCAGGTGACCTGGAGCGGCGTGCATTGCGCGATTCAGATAACGCGTACGCTTATGTCAGTGTTTCATGAGAGCTTACTTGGTCTTTCATGAGAGCATACTTGGACTTTCATGAAAGCTTATTTGGTGTTTCATGAGAACGCGGCTGCGTTGTACCCACCTGTGATGTGCCCACCTTGCTCAGGTGCACCGATGAAAATGCCAGAAGCCACGATGCAACATAATCTAGCAGGGTGAGGCAAACATGGGAAGCTTCTTATCCTGCCGCCATCTGGCGGTGGGAGGGGTCCATATGGGGCCGAAACAAAAGGTTGTGGCACACAAGGTGAGGGCACCAGCTTTCACTATGCCGAACACTGACTCAGGCTGTGGATACCCGCCGCACAACGCCACGCCTGATGGGGACACAACGCCTGATAGGGACACAGCTCCTGATAGGGACACAGCTCCTGATAGGGACACAACGGGATAATGGGGACAAATGGTCGCAGAAACAAGTGCACACGTGCACATGGGGCGACCCTGTTTCTTGGCGGCTGCCTACATCTATGAATGTTTCAGGCCTCCGTTGGTAGGGACATAGAGCATATGATGGTCCCTGTGCCTGCCGCCCAAGGATGTGAAAAATGCTCAGCCCACCGATTCGGCCCTATTAGTGCAGTTTGCAAGCGAGTTATTCGGACAGCAACGCCGGCAACCAGCCCGCCCCAACAAGATCCCGAGTTTTCCTCCGTCATGATGCTGGCATCATAACGTAGCCGTGGCCGACACCCCCATATGTAATGATGGGGGAGTCGGCGTTTTGAACGAGAACGTGGGATTGGTCCACATAGGAACAATGCAGCCTCGCGGACAGAATTGTTGGCATAAGTTGCGAGCGTGCAGGAGGTCCCCATGCCCACATGACAGAGGCAGCTATGACCTGGCACCGGTGGCCTCTGGTGTGGCAGCAAGCACAGCCAGGCCAAGAGTGTGCCACTGCATAGTGTGGCGAAAAAAATTTGCTGTGGACTCACATGTGCCAGCGCTTGCTGGTACTGCAGCCGCGCGATCCGTTGTAATGCCGGCGGCACGTAAGCCTCCTGCGACACGTTGCACATGAGAGAGTCATAAGGCATTGAAGAGGCCGCCTTCGCAATCAACCATGAACTCGGCGATCATGTACACCATATCATAAGTATACCTCCCGGTGAACATTTCGGCATGTACCTGCACCTCATGCCATTCATGAACTCCATGCCTTACCTCGTCTCTTCGGACATATCGCTCTCCAAGGTAAGGGGGCGGGTCGCTCACCAGAGAAGCGGCGGGGTAAGGACAGCGCCACACATCGCATGGTGGGCTTAAGCGGCAGAGAGGAAAGAAGGGGGGGGGGGGGGAAGAGCGCACAGAGAGGGTATTCTTTCCATGGGATGACGGGCAGAAAAGCTGCAGCATGGGGCACGCGAAGAACGATGGCTGCTCGGTTCATGTGCCAAAAAATGCACCGATGGAATCAAGGAGCCCAACAGCAGCGCACCCTACAGCAGTGCACCCTACAGCAGCGCACACTATAGTGGCAGTGCACCTGGCAGTGTACTGCAGCCTATAGCATGCGGGTAATCATCGGCATGCGGCCTCTGCCCGCTGGAGTAACGTGGGACGTTGCACGACAGGGAAGAGGGAAATGCAGGCATGCAACTGACAGGCATCCATCCCCCCATCTCATCGTAGATGTCGCACATTTGTGGCCTGCTGCCAAACATGATCTTCTGCAGCTACCTTCCCCCCCCCCCTCTACACAGAGACACGGCGATGATGACATGGCTGTGGCCAGAGCATCACAGCGTCGCAAGGCCGCCACTTTGCCACGTTGGGTTCCACTTGTAGCGCGCGCACCTCGTCGCCGTACACGTCCATGGGGGGCTGGGGGCCGCGCATCACGAACAGCGCCGATGTGTACAGGGTGCGCGCCGCCAGCAGGCCCACAGCACCTGAGGGCTCAAGCACGGCCGCGGGGCCGGTGCCGGTGACCAGGGCGGTGGAGGCGCCATCAAAGGTGGAGCATATCTGGGGGCATAGCAGCAGGGGGGAAAGGGGTTTGGGGTAAACACGGCATGGTTGCAAGTACGTGTCGTGCACAGGTTATCCTGGTATTAGGCCGTGAGTGTGGGGGAAGTAGTGCCCATGGGATGGTGTTTGCCAGAATAACAACCAGCTGTCACCGCCTCGCATGAAGTAACATGCGAGGGTACATGGGGGGGTAACTTACACACCCTATGCTTGCGACCACTAGGTGGCGGCGATAGGCTGAGGCACGCATGTCTTGCTTTTAGGACTGCAGAGACTACCGAAATGTGTGTGCATGTGTGTGTGTTTGTGTCTGTGTGCGAGCAAGTAAGAGGGTGTGAGCAAGGGGGTTGGGGGTGGAGGGTAGAAGGGGAAGAGAGGGAGGAAGAGAAAAAAGGGGTGGGTGAAGGGATGGAGAAAGTTGTTGCCATGAGAAGCTATAGCTGTGGTGGGAAAAACAAGCTAGGCAATGCCAAGAGCAGGTACCTGGCAATTCCTCAGTACTACAAATACCCGGGATGAGTAGCAGGAGCCAGTAGGTACCTGGCGAATTTTCCCGGGGACACTGGGAGGTCGGCCGGCTTCATGCACCAAGTATGGATGAGCCTCAAATACTGGTGATAATTCATCGCTATCCCACGACGGGTGCGGCTGACAGCAGTCTACGACCGTGGTGCCGACGATGTCTTGATGGACGCCCGTCGGGTGGTGCAGCACAAGCGTGCCTGGGGCTGCCTGGGAACAGGAGACAGAGAGAGAAGAGCCAGCATGCAGACGTAGCAGCAGGACATGAGCATTAGGCGATGGCTGGCGATGGAACCATGAACAGTGCATGCAGGATTGCAAGCAAGGGGCGCCGACATGCTAAGGATGCACGTTGGAGAGTGGAAGTGTCAGCACGGACACCGGGTACAAACACAGATGCTGATGTCAGCTGGCTATGTGTAACGACAGAACAAACCCAGTAAGGGCCGCAAAACAAGAGCCCGCATACCGTGAACCCTGCCAGGGTGTTCCCATCATTAGCGGCCCCGAAGAGTGACAGCTGCTGGTGGTTAGTGGCGGCCTCATACAGTAGGGGCTGGGCCAGCAACGTTGGGATGCTGACATCTGGCGCTGTCTCCTGCAAGTTGGTGCGTTGCTCTTGCTGGTGTACGCCACAGAGATGCAACCAGGCAGGGGGGGGGGGGGGCGGGGGGGGGAACAGAGCAGAGGTGATCAAGCGGCGATGAGAGAGTGATATGGTGGGGACATTGGCTTCCTGTGGGTGATTATATGTTGCCCGGACACCAACGGCCAGGGTCATAGTCACTGCCATTGTCAAGGCGCAGCCGTTGGAAGAGGCTGGGTGCATCGCCTCTGATACAACGTCTGCTTGCAAGCAATTTGGCAGGCACGCTTGCAGGCACCAGAGGAATGGTGGCAATTCCCTTGGAATTCAAGGGTCCTGTGCCACTCACATGGGAGGATTGGTAATGTTTGTGCAAACAACAACAACTACTACCACTACCACTACCACTACCACTACCACTACCACTACCACTACCACTACCACTACCACTACCACTACCACTACCACTACCACTACCACTACCACTACCACTGCCACTGCCACTGCCACTGCCACTGCCACTGCCACTGCCACTGCCACTGCCACTGCCACTGCCACTGCCACTGCCACTGCCACTGCCACTGCCACTGCCACTGCCACTGCCACTGCCACTGCCACTGCCACTGCCACTGCCACTGCCACTGCCACTGCCACTGCCACTGCCACTGCCACTGCCACTGCCACTGCCACTGCCACTGCCACTGCCACTGCCACTCCCACTCCCACTCCCACTCCCACTCCCACTCCCACTCCCACTCCCACTCCCACTCCCACTCCCACTCCCACTCCCACTCCCACTCCCACTCCCACTCCCACTCCCACTCCCACTCCCACTCCCACTCCCACTCCCACTCCCACTCCCACTCCCACTCCCACTCCCACTCCCACTCCCACTCCCACTCCCACTCCCACTCCCACTCCCACTCCCACTCCCACTCCCACTCCCACTCCCACTCCCACTCCCACTCCCACTCCCACTCCCACTCCCACTCCCACTCCCATCACCACCACTACTACTACTACTACTACTACTACTACTACTACTACTACTACTACTACTACTACTACTACTACTACTACTACTACTACTACTACTACTACTACTACTACTACTACTACTACTACTACTACTACTACTACTACTACTACTACTACTACTACTACTACTACTACTACTACTACTACTACTACTACTACTACTACTACTACTACTACTACAACTACAACTACAACTACAACTGAATGAGGATGCCAGGCAAATCAGCTGTCGGTACACATACAGTCATTCACGCCTTAAGTTGGGTTCGTGGTTTTTGAGGGGTCAACCCAACTTAAGGCGTGAACCCAACTTAAGGCGTGAATGACTCTACTAAATTCTACTAATTTGAACTAAAGATACTAAAACATACTATTCTGAACTACTTTGAACTTGGAACGCCGGAATTCAATTCGACCCAACTTAAGGCGTGAACCCAACTTAAGCCAACCCAACTTAAGGCGTGAATGACTGTACCGGCTTGGGGGGCTCTCCAGGGAGGGGGACATCAGTTGCTGGCGACAGCAACACTTGGCCCGGCCCGGCTCGCCTCAGCAGCGCCGGATGTATACCTGCAACAACATGGATAATCGTGATATTCGAAGAGCGGTGATAGGTGGCGTGTGTTTAGAAATTGGTCAAGAGCTTCTTAATTGTCACCTGCTAGCCTCGCATGACTTAACTTAACGGAAAAAATCGCCATGCATACCGTGTTCGCGCCGAACGCATCTCTTCAGAAAAAAATGGGGATCGCCGTCGGCTTTCCGCAGCAAGTGCACTCCGCCCGCTCGTCCGAATCCAATAGTGGACAGTGGGTCGCCTACCCCCCTTGACGTCCACATTTACAAGGTACGAATATATTGTATGAGCTAGAAGTGACATGTCCACCAAATCCGCCAAGAAGTTGCATAATTGTGTTCCCGTCCAACTTCGGCCGCGTCAGTGGCATTTACCGCGTCACATTGAAGCCCAGAAGCCCGACAGATATGAGCCTCTTGTAACTTAGGATAATCCATCGCTCATTTTCACGGTTTCAAACGCGGGCACCGTTTCATGCTTTGCAGGGGGGAAATAGTATTATAACCAAAGGGCCTAGTGTGCACGTTGTGGTGTGATGCAGTCCGACAAAATGCCCTTGACCTTAGCGCATTAGTTGAAGGTGAAAATCAAAGCGGAGTAATAAGATATTTTTTATGCGTGGTAAGCAGTGCGTGCTTACATATATGATTGTGTCCATGTTGTAATACTTGTGGTCTCATGGATAATGTAATACTTGGCTGCGGAAATCTCCCGTTTTTTAGCGTAATTCACTAATAATTTGTAAGGGGTCGGCTATGGCGCTACATACTAGCGATAGTGATCGGCAAAAGTTAACTACGGGCAGATGCAATGAAGGCAGTTATTCTGTCTGCCGATATCGGACGTGCCGGCATTAGCATTAACGGTAGCTTGAGTTGGGTGTTTTCGTATGGCAGATCTCCTGTAGCGCACTATGGCGACCGGGACCTGGACGCCGCGCCACGGGGGTGCTATTTTGGAAACCATCTTACCTCGGGGAAATGGTAACTTGGGCCCAACGACGCGACAAAACTAAATTATGGCTGCACGATGCTGGCATGGGAAGCTATTGGCCGAGGCAGAGGGTTATTACAATAACTTCTCTGGTATCCAAATGCAATCCACAATATACCATTTGTCACAGCTTGCAATTCCTTGCATTTTATAATACATCCGCAGCAAGGGCTTCATTAACCGCTCATATAGGGGGCAAATTCCTGGACCAACACTTGGTATGAGCGACGGGTTTACTTCAATGGAGGTCTATTATTCCCACAAGTTGTAAAATTGGCAAGCGTCTTCTCGCAAAAAATAGGCTACCTTTAAAGTTCCGAAACCATGGCGATGGGAAGCATTCGAGATACCATGTTTGCCAGTACCCTATCACGTGGTTCTGGCACCCTCCCACCAGGAAGTCCCACAAGCCCAATGAGCTCCCGGGATCGCCTGAATAGGGAGGTGTTAAAGTGGGTGCAGAGCCTCGACCTCACCTACGCTGTAAAGAACGTCCGCAGGTAAGTCCTGTCGGTAAAGCAACGAACGGGCCAAACAAGAACGTTTGGTGCAGCGCATTCACACCAAAATCGACAACATCATGCATTGTTCTAATTAGATCCAACCTTACCCAACGCCTGCCCAACGCCAGGATTTCTTTGCGTACTTTTAGTTTGTTGGATGTAATGGCGAGGGGCGTCCCCACGTGCTCCATGTAGTGCCGCCCAACTCTGGGAGTTAGGGTTCCGAGGGCTTAGCGTCACCTGACGCCCCTGCCTGTATGCCAGGCCGGTCCTTCAGTGGCTGCTCATGCAATTGACAATACTCGTTGGAACTTTTGTTTCCTGTGTGCTGTGTAATGCAGGGACATGGCAAATGGCTTTCTTGTCGCTGAGATCTTCAGGTATGTCTCCCATAATGCCCATCCCTGGCGCCGAGCCAATCTGTGCCCTTGCATGCAAGCGGGCTGTACGTGTCACACATTTCTCGCCCAACAGCAATAACTTCTTGGGGCATCTTCATCATGCCTGTGGGTCCAGAGAAGTGCCCTGTGGGGTACCCAGCCCTGGTATGCCTAATGGGGTGTCTTTGCGCCCCTGCACACCATTATCCTGCACACTTGCATCATCTAGACCTTGCCAATCCCCAGTGCAATGCAGCTCTTCGACAGCCAATGTTCCCATTGCACAGAGGGATGGTGCATGGGGAATAGGGGTAAGCTAGGACTAGGCTCCCATAAATAGGCTTGACTAGTGCATGGGGGCGCGACAGCTGCAGGAATTGCCACGGACATGCTGCCACCTGTATGAGTGACAAGTGGCAGTCATAGCATCCGATATGCACCAACATCGTCCCAGCTCCCCTGTTGGCAGGGCGGCCTCGCTTATCTCATCATGATGTCTCACTACGACATGCCACGGGATAGGGGTGGCATGTGTGCGTGATGGTGGTGGGAATTTTCCATGGTGATGCGATGTCTGGTCGCCACGCCCCTTTCACTTTGTCCCCCTATGTGCCACTCTGTGTGTACCGTGCCAACACGCTTATTGTTTACTTGCAGCCGCTACTACCCGAACGACATCCAGATGCACTCATTCCAAAATGGGACCAGCATGGTGAGTGTTGCCGGCCGCTCTCCACCCCCACCCCGCTGCCATGCAGTCTAGATTGTGATTCACAGCTCCTTTTCTGGACGAGGGAAGAAGCTCCATATTTTGAAACCCAAGTTTAAGCCACGTTTTTTATTTATTTTCAATCATTCATCCACTCTCTCATCGCTCCCTCCCTCCCTCCCTCCCTCCCTCCCTCCCTCCCTCCCTCCCTCCCTCCCTCCCTCCCTCCTCCCTCCCTCCCTCCCTCCCTCCCTCCCTCCTCCCTCCCTCCCTCCCTCCCTCCCTCCCTCCCTCCCTCCCTCCCTCCCTCCCTCCCTCCCTCCCTCCCTCCCTCCCTCCCTCCCTCCCTCCCTCCCTCCCTCCCTCCCTCCCTCCCTCCCTCCCTCCCTCCCTCCCTCCCTCCCTCCCTCCCTCCCTCCCTCCCTCCCTCCCTCCCTCCCTTTCTTTCTTTCTTTCTCTCTTTCTCTCTTTCTTTCTTTCTTTCTTTCTTTCTTTCTTTCTTTCTTTCTTTCTTTCTTTCTTTCTTTCTTTCTTTCTTTCTTTCTTTCTTTCTTTCTTTCTTTCTTTCTCTCTTTCTCTCTCTCTCTCTCTCTCTTTCTTTCTTTCTTTCTTTCTCTCTCTCTTTCTTTCTTTCTTTCTTTCTTTCTTTCTTTCTTTCTTTCTTTCTTTCTTTCTTTCTTTCTTTCTTTCTTTCTTTCTTTCTTTCTTTCTTTCTTTCTTTCTTTCTTTCTTTCTTTCTTTCTTTCTTTCTTTCTTTCTTTCTTTCTTTCTTTCTTTCTTTCTTTCTTTCTTTCTTTCTTTCTTTCTTTCTTTCTTTCTTTCTTTCTTTCTTTCTTTCTTTCTTTCTTTCTTTCTTTCTCTTTCTTTCTTTCTCTTTCTTTCTTTCTTTCTTTCTTTCTTTCTCTCTCTCTCTCTCTCTCTCTCTTTCTTTCTTTCTTTCTTTCTTTCTTTCTTTCTTTCTTTCTTTCTTTCTTTCTTTCTTTCTTTCTTTCTTTCTTTCTTTCTTTCTTTCTTTCTTTCTTTCTTTCTTTCTTTCTTTCTTTCTTTCTTTCTTGTTTTCTTCTCTTCCCTCTCATGCTTGTTCCTTCTCTTCCCTGTCATGCTTCCTTGCACGCCAGCCCACGAAGGTGTCCAACTGGGAGCTGCTGAACGTCTTCTTCCGCAAGCGCAAGGTTCCCATCCCCATCGACCTGGTGGAGGCGACCATGAACGCGGCCGTGGGCGCCGCGGTGTCGCTGGTGGAGCTCAGCTACACCCTGCTCACGGGACGCAAGTAAGTAGTGGAAAGTAAGGACGAGGTGCATGTGATTGTGTATATCATGCACGGTGCTGTGTGTACGAGGGTAGCTGGGGCTGGGCACAGGTGGGTGGGGGGATGGAGTGCTGGTGACCGTTGGCAGGGCCTACCTGTCACCGCGACGATGTACCCGATCGAGGTTCTACGTTGTCGTACCGACTGCCTGTGTCCCTCGCGCGTTGTCCCTTTACAATGCTTGCACGGAATAATAGAATCTCGTGCACCCCTCGCATTTCAACATGTTTTTTCCGCACCCACCAACCCTCAGGGTGCAAGAGGCCCCTGCCACCGAGCCAGAGCCGACCCCCGGCGAGCGCGAGTTTCTCTCCTTCCGCTCTCCCCCTCGCCACCTGCTCAACCGCGGCAGCAGCGGGAGCAACCCGATGTCGCCCGCCCCTGGCTCCCCTAGCGCCATGTCATCACCCACCATGCGGCTGCAGCCAGCCAGCGGGGGCGCCTCCAGCAGCAGCATCGGCTTCAGCGGGCTGGGAGGCATGAGCCCTAGCGCCAGCCAGGTCAGTTTACCTCGCAAGATGAGGGGGCAGCTTCCCTCGCAGTATGAGGGGGCAGCTTTCCTTGCGACATGAGGGGGTAGCTTGCCTCACAGTATTAGGGGAGGATGAATTCCGTTCCGGGTGGTCGGGGCCAGTGCGGCGCTTGTGGTCCCACATGCTGTGGACATTAAGACCGGGGGGGGGAGAGGAAAGGAGGGGGGGGGAAGCAGTGGCCTGTCATGGTGCTAGCAGCTGCCCCATATGCTCATCACTGTCTCGGCTGCGTTTGCTTCCATCGCACCCCTCCTCAAGACATCCAGCACCCCCCTTGTGTAACCAGTACACGGCCGCACCCCTAGATGGTCATGCCCTGGACCCCCACCCCTGGTATGGTATGGTATGCCTCCCCGATCATAATCCCTCCCCCCCCCCTCCAGCATTACGCTCTTCTTTCTTTAAACAACCATCTGCCCCTGCTGCCTCTGCTTCCGCCCGCACCTCCCTTCCCCCCCCCCCACACCAGTTGAGGGAACGCAACCCCATCGCGGAGGTGGGCCGGTTGCCACCATTGTCCAGCTCAGGGGACGCCAGGGAGGGGGGCGCCGGCGCAGGCACGGCCACGCCCACCTCTGGTTCCGGTTCCGGTACCCCTCTCCAGCACACGCCACGCAACAATGGCCATGCGGGAGCAGGCACCAGCGGCGGTGTGTCGCCCTCCCCCTCCGCGGCATCGGTCTTGCACGCCCACTCGCGCAGCACGCGGGACATGCCACGTGGCGAGACGCGGCTATCCAGCACGCCCACAGAGATGCTCACCATCCAGCTCGGGTACGGCGGGCAGGATTGTGGGGGAGGGCTTGCGTGCGTGCGTGACTCACCGGGGGGTCCAGTAGGGTATGGCGGGCAGGGCCTGGAGACGGGAATCCACCCGCTGTGAGCTTGCCTTGCAAAGGGGTAGGGTCAGGGGGAGAGGGCTCGCGTGTGTGCATGTCCACCTTGTTGTCAAGAAGGGTGCTAGCGCACATGGCAGTAGAGACGGGTGGTAGACCACCAGTGACCTTGCGATGGGCGCGCTAATGTGCCGCCGTGCCGGTGGCCGGTCCAGGATAAGTATCTGTCCATCAGGGCCCTTTCTGTGCTGCCTAGTTTGGCCATACCCTTGCAGCGGCCGGAAAATACGCAACGACTCTTCTTGTTATGTTCTTGTACTCGTTAAGGGCGATACGCCCGCAAGCGTATTGAGTGGTATATGGCATATGCTTCATTGCCGGGTCGACCTTCATGGTCTGTAGTTCAGTCTGTCTGTGTCATGGCTAAGGGCCAATGCATATACGATACTGGAAGCAGGCAAGCGTGCCTTTCTGCCAGCAAGAGTGACACATCACGGTTGAAATCTGTGAAGGGCCCGTGTGCCTGTTTGGATTGGGGTTATGCAGTGTGCTGTGTATCGAGTTTTTTCGTGCGACCCATGGTCCATACTGCTATGTTCGCGTGATGGTCGACATGGCTTGCATGCCGTGTTCCTTGCCGGCAAACATAGAGGCCTCATATGTCCCCATGTACGGTGCTTGGGTGCTGCATCCACTGCCTGCTGCCTTCCCTCCCTCACGATCCACCCCCCCGCCCTACCTCACGATCCACCCCCCCGCCCTCCCTCACGATCCACCCCCCCGCCCTCCCTCACAATCCACCCCCCCGCCCTCCCTCACGATCCACCCCCCCGCCCTCCCTCACGATCCACCCCCCGCCCTCCCTCACGATCCACCCCCCTGCCAGCTCTGTGACCATCAAGCCGAAGAATACAAATGCGGCGCCTCCAGAGGCGGACGATGTTGGGGGTGCCCGGCCAAGGCGTGTGAGCGACGCCCATGATCAATCGTTCGGCAGTGAGTCTGTGTGGCATGAGGGGGTGGGGGCGGGGGAGGAGGTGCAGAGGGGGCACGCAGCCGCAGCCGCCGCAGCAGCCGCGCCCACGGGTGCCAGGGCACACACGCGAGCGCAAGCCCCCCCGCAGCACCCCGCGCAGCCCCCCTCGCCCATGGGAGATGTATCCGTGCACCTGGCGGGCGAGTCCTTCGACAACTCGTGGTCATACTACAGCGCTAAAAATGACAAGGTGTGTGGGGAGGGGTACACAATAGGCAGCGAAGGGGGGGGGGGGGGCGGCAAAGGTTAATACAGGGGGGAGGCCAAAGATAAAAACTTGTGTTCGTGGGGGGTCCCAAGGTACATACTAGTACGCGCGGGGGGGCCTAGGGTTAAGTGGCTGGCGAAGCAGCGTGTACGGTGTAGAAGCGCACAGGGGCGCCAGCTGTTTGTGCTGTCAGGCGTGCTACTGCCATGTCATGTGTGAGGATATATGCGCGGACTGCACCTGCATCACCATGGGTTCGCACTATTGTCAGAGCCGCTACCGCAAGAGCCACGCTTGTTTGGGCAGCGGTTGATCTTCCTGCGCAGGCCTCGCCGTGGGGTTGGATTAGAGGGTGGGGCGTTCCTTTTCGTGGTAGGGGGACATTCTGTGCCATGTATGTGGGGATGAGGTTGGATAGGAGGTGCTATTCAATGGTTGCTTGTGTCACTGCAATGACCGCTGCCCTAGTATTTTCGTCCCGGTGTCGTGTGAGCGTCGCCCCATGTCTGACTCATCCCTCTTCTACAGTATTGAACCTAACGGTTGTGTGTATTCTATGTGTGCGTGTGCGTGTGTGGTTGCGTGTCCATGTGTAGTTGTGTGTCTGTTTGTGGTTGTATGTCCGTGTGTGGTTGCGTGTCCGTGTGTGTGCATGTCGGTGTGTGGTCGCGTGTCTTTGTGTGGTTGCGTATCGGTATGTGGTTGCGTGTCTGTATGTGGATGCATGAGCGCGTGTGGCTATGTGTCTGTGTGTGTGCGTTTGCGTGTGCGGCTGCGTGGTTCTCAGGAGATCAACCTGGTTAATGAGCTGGATGTGCCGGTATGGCTGCAGCAACAGGCAAACGGCATGCCACGGAACATGCAGGTACTTAATCTGCTATAGTGACCAAGGGCGTTCGCTCCCATGGCTACTCTGGGCAGGAATGGATCACGCCCATCTCATGGAGAGCGTCAGAGAGAACGTTTCCATATGAGGCCCCGCCCCTCGCCAGGTGTCACCTGCCAGGATGATGCCATGTCCCCAGTGACCCATTCCATTCACCTCGACAATCAGTTATGCCCACATGGCAGTGGCGGGTTCTGGTCAGTTGTCTGTCCATGCATGGCCAGCATAGCCCAGGAGGCCTCGGCTGGCGCCCCCCCGGCTTGCTGCTGTCATTCTGCACAACGTCATGGACCTACTTGATGGTGGTTGGACATCTGTGCTAGCTGCCTTTTTCCGATGTTGCTGTGAAGCACAACCTGATGGCCGTGAATTTCATGCCCCGGACATTCCCCGTCCTCTCCATCCCTTTCGATGGCCATATGGTTATTCTGGCGGCCCTGTTACATGACCCCTTCCTGTAACACCTTGCCCCTTGTACCTTGGTATGTCGCATGGTTGCCATGGCCTGTGGCGCCCCCAGCAGGCCTGCCACCTTGCTTGGCCACACGTTTGTACCATGCTTGACACCGCGCTTGATCCAATCATTTGTGCCCCCATGCCTGCCAATGCGCTTTGTTCCTTGCAGCTGCCCATGAGTGCCCGCTCTGACCGCCGTCACGCCGCGGCGATCGTAATTCAGAAGTACTGCCGCGCGCAGCTGGCGCGCAAGCTGGTCATGCTGCTGCGTGCCGTGCGTGAGGTCAAGCGCGCTGAGCTCTTTCTGCGCGAGGTCAAGCAGGAGCTCGGCCTGCCCGTGGACAAGTCCATCTGGAAGAGGCCCGTCTTTGACGATTAGGGGCTTGGATTTTTTATGAGGGCCCTGGGGTCGCCCTCGCATAGCAAGGCAGTGGAACCCAACCACAACGCAGGTAGTGTGGGCCGCACGCTTATATTGACTTTTGTGCATCCATGGCATCCACCAGATATATGGGGGCTCATGCGACCTTACGCTGTATGGCCATCCAACCTGAGTGTATGTTAGAATACAAAGTACCTTGTCGAGGTTACACAGGGGCTTCATGAGGTATGGGTCATTAGAGGTGTGGCAGATACTCCAGCATGCCTGGTGCTCGACTCAGGGTGAGGGGGCGTCTGATTTCGGCACCTATGTGGGCCTGCAGAAAATTCGCACGGTTATGGCTGAGTTCCTCCAAAAGGTGCCGAATCATTTGCTCTGGAAGTGGGGATCAGACAACTACAATTCAATGTATCTTAAACAATGTAGGGCCTTTCCACATTTGCTGCCGTCCAGGCGCGAATTGGGAGGACTCGGATTGGTCCGGGCCGGAAAAATAGGTTTGAGGTTTAATCGGCGCGGCGAAATAGCGGTGAATTGATCGGGACCTCCTTTCCACAACCAGATCCGATCCGTACCGTCCTGGCGCTTTCCCCGCCGGTTTTTACAACTCGACCTACCTTTCTTGACCCTAATTCTGATCGGAACTGGCCGGAACTGCTCTTTTGCAGTTCCGGGAGTTCCACCCCAGTTCCGGTCGAAATTAGAGGTCGCGACCTAATTGGACGGTCAAGTGTGGAAACCTCTAGTTCCGGAAGCGGCCGAATTAGGACCCTCGCTGCCCGGAACTGACGAATGTGGAAAGGGCCGTAGTTGTCTCACTTTGTGTAACTGCAGCAACATTTGTGACCTGTGCCGCACAGGTCTGTAGCTAGATCAATGCGCTATAGCTGCTGGCTGTAGCATGGGATGATCAAACATGCATGTGTGTGCACATATCGAGCCAGCTAGCTAATCTAGTGATCTTGTGAGCTATAGGGCATGATCCAATTAATTGGTGATCTCCGGTATGATGCTCCTTGCCGATTCAGAGGAGGAATTTAGATTCATGTATCCGCATATCATAGAGACAATCCGCATATAACTAAAATTGGTGCGAGAGGTCCCCAGTTCGATTCCGGCCTGGATTCATTTGCAGATCGCGTTTTTCCGCGTTTTCCGCGGACCGGCACTGAACGCAAATGGTTTTCACCTTTGCGGCGTGCCAAATCAGAATATAACTTGATAGTGATTTCCTTTGTTTTTAATTGCCGTCAGGACCCCCTCCATGCAGCTCTTCCTACAGATTGACAGCCACGCAGCTCCCACGGTCTTGATTTGCCCCTTCGATCCTCCGGCATCCAGACTCATGCGGCTATATGGGCCTTGATAGGGGTCTCCTGTCACGTATGTTAGCTATGTCAACGAGACAACTGGAGCGCGCAGGCCAGAAATCTGGAGAATGCGGACCATGCATGGTACGTAGCTTGAGCGTGCCGTTATCTCATCCGCGTCTTCGATCGTGGATTGTTCAGGATGATGGATATTTAATGGAGATCTCGCGTGCAGACACGTGTGTAGTACTCCTACACACAGATCTCGAGTGATTTATCTAGTACCAAATCCGAAAGGCTTGCATCACTCCCCGGACAGGAGAAATTTTGCGGATGACTGTAGGTGTAAGTTGGCGATGCCATGGTAACCGGAGACGTCCGTCCTATTGTCAGCAAAATTTGGTGCGAGAGGTCCCCAGTTCGATTCAGGTCGGATTCATTTGTAGATCGCGTTTTCCGCGTTTTCCGCGGCCCGGCACTGAACGCAAAGGTTTTCACCTTTGCGGAGTGTCTGATCAGAATTTAATGGAGATGGATGTCGTCCGCACACAACAGTGGGGCCGGTACTGGCAGTCATGCAAAACTGACAGTAGGTCAGTCGCAAGCTCCATGGGGAGTTGCGACTAGGTACTGGGGCCGGGTTTCGACGACGTCTGCGTGAGGTACGCCGTCGGATGTCAGAAATGCTATCAGTGGCATTTGGTTCACTTGCGCCTGCGTGAGCTACGCTGGCGAATGTCAGTATTGCTACGGCAGTACACTTGGCGACGGATGTCGGAATGCTGAATTAATTGCTATAAGTGCGTGGGCTTTTGGGAATTACTCTCTGCTGAGATGCCATGTGTACACCAGCTATACGGCCTAGCCACATACCCTCCACCCCATATGTCATGCAGGCCTTCTAGGCCCTCTCCTCAAGCCCCCCCTGGGTGCCTGTGCTTGTTAAGGAGGCATGAACCATCATGGCGGTGCAGGTGCACCTTGTGCACCCAGAGCAGGTGCTAGTTGTACATCCTCAACCTGCAGGTTGTAGCCCTGATTGTATTACAAACCCATAGATGGCCCTTTCTCAGGGCTATGTGTTACATATGCTCCCAACGGAGCTATGATTTTAATTAATTAATTAATTAATTTTGGTTCCCGCCGCACATTTGAAAGTGCTGTCCTCCGGATTTTTGCCTTAACACCGTGTGCAGTTCTTGGACGTTTGGAATCATGGCATGGCTAACGTAATGACTGACCAGCTAGACCTTTTCAGTGGTTTTCCATTTGCTCGTAAATGGTGGGAGAGCGATCGCAGCAATGGTGCTCACCACTATGTAGACACTCCCGGCCAGTTAGGCTCGAAACACACGCCCTGATCAAGCAAGCTGTTTCCGGCCCCACCGTCTAGGTCATCTAGTCGCTCTACACGTAAGCCACTGCCATAATTTCAATGCACAAGGCTACACATTTCCATCCCCATTCATATTCATCATCCTGAACGACTCGAACACGCGGACAAGATAACGGCAGGCTCGAGCTACCCTGGTCCGGATTCTCCCGATTTCTGGCCTGCGCTGACCAGTTGTCCCCTTGATAAGTACGGCAGTTCGTCTGCGTCAGTTGCCAGGCCTGCGAATGTCAGTATTGCTACGGCGGTATACTTGGTGACGGACATCGGTAAGCTGAATTGCTGCTGCAGTTTATTAATTGCGTCTGCATGCATGAGTTGCGCCTGCGAATGTCATACAGCATCGCTAAGGCAGTACGTGTACCGATCGGTGACAGTTAATTAGTTAATAATGGATCCATATACGCACGGTCACTCTACGTTCGGTGCATGAGTGAACGTGAACTTTAAACTCGGAGGCTGCAGTACGTAGGCTGCGTACCCGCCGGCCCGCTGGAGCTGGAGCTGTCCAGACTCCGGCTGGAGCTGGAGCTGGAGCAGGAGCTGGAGCTGGAGCTGGAGCTGGAGATGGAGCTGGAGCTGGAGCTGGAGCTGGAGCTGGAGCTGGAGCTGGAGCTGGAGCTGGAGCTGGAGCTGGAGCTGGAGCTTGAGCTGGAGCTGGAGCGGGAGCGGGGGCTGGAGCTGGAGCTGGAGCGGGAGCTGGAGCTGGAGCTGGAGCTGTCCAGAGCTGGAGCTGGAGCTGGAGCTGGAGCTGGAGCTGGAGCTGGAGCTGGAGCTGGAGCTGTCCAGAGCTGGAGCTGGAGCTGGAGCTGGAGCGGGAGCTGGAGCTGGAGCTGGAGCTGGAGCCGGAGCTGGAGCTGGAGCTGGAGCCGGAGCTGGAGCTGGAGCTGGAGCTGAAGCTGAAGCTGGAGCTGGAGCTGGAGCTGGAGCTGGAGCTAGAGCTTGAGCAGTGGAGCTGGAGCTGGAGCTGGAGCTGGAGCTGGAGCTGGAGCTGGAGCTGGAGCTGGAGCTGGAGCTGGAGCTGGAGCTGGAGCTGGAGCTGGAGCTGGAGCTGGAGCTGGAGCTGGAGCTGGAGCTGGAGCTGGAGCTGGAGCTGGAGCTGGAGCTGGAGCTGGAGCTGGAGCTGGAGCTGGAGCTGGAGCTGGAGCTGGAGCTGGAGCTGGAGCTGGAGCTGGAGCTGGAGCTGGAGCTGGAGCTGGAGCTGGAGCTGGAGCTGGAGCTGGAGCTGGAGCTGGAGCTGGAGCTGGAGCTGGAGCTGGAGCTGGAGCTGGAGCTGGAGCGGGAGCGGGAGCTGGAGCCAGGGAGCGGGAGCTGGAGCTGGAGCTGGAGCTGGAGCTGGAGCTGGAGCTGGCCGGAGCTGGAGCTGGAGCTGGAGCTGGAGCTGGAGCTGGCCGGAGCTGGAGCTGGAGCTGGAGCTGGAGCTGTCCAGAGCTGGAGCTGGAGCTGGAGCTGGAGCGGGAGTTGGAGCTGGAGCTGGAGCCGGAGCTGGAGCTGGAGCCGGAGCTGGAGCTGGAGCTGGAGCTGGAGCTGGAGCTGGAGCTGGAGCTGGAGCTGGAGCTGGAGCTGGAGCTGGAGCTGGAGCTGGAGCTGGAGCTGGAGCTGGAGCTGGAGCTGGAGCTGGAGCTGGAGCTGGAGCTGGAGCTGGAGCTGGAGCTGGAGCTGGAGCTGGAGCTGGAGCTGGAGCTGGAGCTGGAGCTGGAGCTGGAGCTGGAGCTGGAGCTGGAGCGGGAGTTGGAGCTGGAGCTGGAGCTGGAGCTGGAGCTGGAGCTGGAGCTGGAGCTGGAGCTGGAGCTGGAGCTGGAGCTGGAGCTGGAGCTGGAGCTGGAGCTGGAGCTGGAGCTGGAGCTGGAGCTGGAGCTGGAGCTGGAGCTGGAGCTGGAGCTGGAGCTGGAGCTGGAGCTGGAGCTGGAGCTGGAGCTGGAGCTGGAGCTGGAGCTGGAGCTGGAGCTGGAGCCGGAGCTGGAGCTGGAGCTGGAGCTGGAGCTGGAGCTGGAGCTGGAGCTGGAGCTGGAGCTGGAGCTGGAGCTGGAGCTGGAGCTGGAGCTGGAGCTGGAGCTGGAGCTGGAGCTGGAGCTGGAGCTGGAGCTGGAGCTGGAGCTGGAGCTGGAGCTGGAGCTGGAGCTGGAGCTGTCCAGAGCTGGAGCTGGAGCTGGAGCTGGAGCTGGAGCTGGAGCTGGAGCTGGAGCTGGAGCTGGAGCTGGAGCTGGAGCTGGAGCTGGAGCTGGAGCTGGAGCTGGAGCTGGAGCTGGAGCTGGAGCTGGAGCTGGAGCTGGAGCTGGAGCTGGAGCTGGAGCTGGAGCTGGAGCTGGAGCTGGAGCTGGAGCTGGAGCCGGAGCCGGAGCTGGAGCTGGAGCTGAAGCTGGAGTTGGAGCTGGAGCTGGAGCTGGAGCTGGAGCTGGAGCTGGAGCTGGAGCTGGAGCTGGAGCTGGAGCTGGAGCTGGAGCTGGAGCTGGAGCTGGAGCTGGAGCTGGAGCTGGAGCTGGAGCTGGAGCTGGAGCTGGAGCTGGAGCTGGAGCTGGAGCTGGAGCCGGAGCTGGAGCTGGAGCTGGAGCTGGAGCTGGAGAACGGCCGGGATTTGTAGGACTTCAATGCGACGCTGATTATGCCAGACCAAGTGTCCATTGACGACGCTGATTATGCCAGACCAAGTGTCGATTGACGACGCTGATTACGCCAGACCAAGTGTCGATTGAACACCCTGGTGCAGACTTCTTACACGTGTCTTGACTGGGTTATCGGTTTTATGCCACACGTTGCATTTGATGTTAGCAGTCCTGTGTTTTGATATAGTACTCAATCGGGAAAAGCGAGGATTGCAAGTTTGCAACGGGTGCGTGCCAGGCGCATGATGAGCCTGCGCAGTTGGCCGCCGACTCTAAAAACACCGCATTACCGGCAATATGGCACAGGCATGGCCTGTATATATTAGCACTGGGACGAGATCGCCTTTGACATCAACGCACCTGGCTACTGGACTCGCCGCCCAGGAGCCTTCATGGAAGACGTGTTTTTCGGCACGCACGCCTCGCTTGTAGCCCTGTGCTCGCACCTCATTTCCCACCACCGCGGCCGCTGGCCACTACATTTCGCCACCGCGGAAACCCAATTTATGCGAGAATGTGGTTCCGTCAATACGGCGGGGGTTACAAATTCAATTTCGAAGTTCGGCACCGTCGGATACCAGTAAAGCAACACTTGTTATCTAGAATCGCGCCATTTGGCATCAATTGGCCAGTTCTGAAAATTCGATGAAATCTCTAGTCGTTGGTCGAATCTTTCCCTCCGATTCCGATGACGAAATTTGAGTACGAATTTCTTAGTACAGTCCACCGTTTTGTTCGGTTCAGTATATTCCCACGCCGCTTGCTGACCTGACGGAGGCCGAATTCGTACTGAAGACTAGCGAAAGTGCGCTCGATACTAAACATTGCTACTTCCGAGATGTCTGACGAAATTCCTGCTAGGTCCATGCTTTGGTACTGGACGGATGCTGAAAATCACTGTGGCTCTGTCCGAACGAGGAAAATTGTCAGAAATCTACTCTCGATACGAACGTAACGAAATTTCCTAGTATCTGACGCTCGGAGACCTGCCACCGTTTTCCCCTACTAGACCGAACCACATTCCCCGCTAAAAAAGGTGTCCTAGGCGGCGAAATGTAGTGCCAGGTGGCCAGCCTGCCGACCCCACCGAGGCTCTCCTCCCGATAGGCAGGCTGGGCGGACCTGCTCAAGCATGCACGTCCACGCCACCTCCACCACCTCCACCAATGATCGCGGCACAGCTTAAACAACAAGCCCTCGACCTCCGCGTGGAGGCCGACCGCACCAAGGGCAGCCACAATGTCATCGTCAAGCACTTCGACCAGCTGGCAGGTGAGGACTCGACGACTCTTCTTACGGCATTTAAGCGCGACATCACTACAATACGGTTCGTAGGAGACGCGAAATGAGTGAGAATGTTACCCGAGCGGTAACGAGGATTCGCACCGTTGATTTTAACATATGTTTCTTTTTTTGCGCCATTTGGCGAGCATCGACTGGAGCCTGAACCTAGCGGGGGGAATCGTGCGGGGGAATCTTGCGGGGGAATCTTGCGGGGAAAAATTCCGAACGTGAATTTAGCGAAGTCCTACATTTTGCTTGGGTACACGGTACTACAGTTTCGTAACTGAAAATTTTCTGTAGTTGCGTTGGTGTTTCGTACGTTCCGCTGAAATTTTCGTGTTCAGTACCCAGATCACAATTTGATCCGGGCGCAAAATGATTGGCTGTACGGTAAGAACCAAAAACGAAATTTTAGTATCTAAGTTCCGCAGCGCTTGCTGAATTTGCCCCGGAAGCCCGGGGGCACTTTCCCCGCTGAAAAAGGTGTCCGCGGAAGCGTATTGTAGTGATTCTTGCCCCCATGCACAATTTACTGGTGAGCTGCGCATGTCGGCTGTTCGCCTCCCCCGCGCGCGGGGTAAGGCTGGCCCGGCACCCGTGCTCAGACCTCACCTTTAAGTACATGGCGGACGCGAGCTATGGCCGACCTACCTCCAGATACGGCAAAGCGCAATGGGGAAACCGGTATACTGGATCGGGGGGGACGTCATCCACGTCGACCACAAGCCTTGGCAGGCACCCCCAGTCTAGGGAATAAAGCAGTAGTGTAGATTAGTAGTAAGGCTTGGCCTACCACGCGGCCCCAGCGCATGTGCGCCCATAGTGGCCATGGATGATGCATTTACGAATTAGCCACGCCCTGCCTATTATTAATGGACCCCCCATGGATGGGCTGCATTAAGAATTAGCCGTCAGCCCTGCCTATATAGAGAGTCACGGCTCTCTGATAAGAAGCCATGCCTAGCTTTTGTATAGCCGCGTTGATCTTCCCCCACCATGACGTGGCTCCCCCTTCGCTGGGTATAGCTAGCTTGATAGATCATGGGGGTGCAGGTGCCCTGGTGCACCTCGAGAAAGTGTCGTTTACATTCCCACCCTTGCAGGAAGTAGCTTAGAATGTACTAAAAGCCATATGCCCCTTCTCTGGGATATGTGCTACATTTACTCCCGGCAACGGAGTTCGATCTGTTCCTAATTAATTAGTTAATTAATGGCCTGTATGCAGGACTAAGCGGTTGGTTGAAATGTTGTGGCTGCATGCGGATGTTCAGCAGGCAGTTAGAGCAGTTATGGCGTGCAAGCCGGCAGTAATGGCGCAGGCCAGGTTAGCAGATCGATGTCGAACAGTTGAACAGTAAATTTTTGTGAGAATATATTCAGTGAGAATGATAAATTATGGACGTGAGATCGGCATGCAACATAAGGAAAACCCCAAAAAGAAGAAGAACCCTAAAGGAAATAATAGTAATCTGACACGGACATGCAAGGATCCCCCCCCACCTTTCCCACTGAAGACACCATCCCGGCACCCTCCTTAAGGAAGCTTTCGAGCAGCACGTGACCCCCCTTACGAGGCAACACTGGCAGCTAAGCTCGACGGCACGGTTTACAGGATGCTCCGACAGTGCCTGAATGTAGGGTTTTCCCAGCGTAGACCTGTCATTAGAGTCTTTTCTTCAGGGTATGCCTGGTATTTCGGACGAGATTAGGCAGCGTAGGATAGCATTTGTAGGACATCTTGCTCGCACCAGCCATGAGGTCGACACCGCCCTGGGTACGTCTGGCCGGCCCCCATGCAGCGGCTTGGCCAACGTACCACTTACCAGGGCGGCATATTTTGACCTGGCCTGGCCCCAAGGACATTCTCAGGAAGCGAGGTAAACCTGCCATGAACTACGCCCAGATGTTGTTTGCCGACCTAGTGGTCCCAGCTCAGTTTGAACACCCGGCATCCACTCCCTCTCCCTCAGTTCTTAATGGACTGCCATGCAGAACAAGAATTAGCGGTGGCAGAAGATTGTCCAGGCTCACACACCAGCCCCTGTGGGCAAGCCCCCCCCCCCCAAGAGGAAGGGGCGTTTTGCTGAGTAGTGTAGTTAGGATTTTCTAGACTAGATAGCTTAGAGTTATAGGTTAGTTCGATTACGCGGCTTCCTCCACCTCCACCCCCCACCCAGGAATATGTGCTACATGATCTCCCCACGGAGGCATGTTATAATTTAATTTAACATAGATCTAGATTAACCACAATCTAACTTAACATTATAGGGGATGGGACATATCTAAAGTGCACTTTTCTGGAAAACAGACCTGTGAATGGGATAAAAATCCAGTTATGCTTGGGAACCATAAATATGTGAAAAAAAAATTTTCCAGCCACTTGGGGGTGGTACTACCCCCCAGCATGACCCAGTTATGAGCTAAAAATAGATAAAGACGCTATTTTTGGCCGATTTTTCCTAGGAGACTGGGCAAACCAAAAGTGACCAAACCACAGATTTTCCTAAAATCCCCACCCTTGCAAATAAATCTGGCTACTCAGGACCACAAAATAAGCACGTTTAGACTATTTGATGGGGTTTAGCCCAAAACACGTATTTTTTTGGTCCTAAAAAAATAAATCAAATAGTAGACACATGCAAAAATTCCAGTGATGATATTTATAGTAGGCCTAGGGTGGGAATTTCACTCTCACAAAGTTTGAGCTCATTCTGAGCACGTTTACTCATGTTGATGGGTGTAAACATGCAAAAACAAAATGACAGAAAATCCCGCTTATGAGCACAAACACCAGACCTAGCTATTACACCCTTAGTAGCCCACCACCAACTGGGCCAAACCAAGTCAAATTAATTCATTTATGATGTTAAAAAGCTTGCCACAAAATCCCAGGTCATTCTGAGCTAGTTTGGTCATAATACAGCATGGCAGTGTAGGTAACGAAAATTATGGCTGACGGCGGTATGGCTGACGGCGGAGTTCAGATCTTTTGCATCTGAGCCCCAAATTCGGTCAGACCACTCGCATTCGATGCGCTTTTTTGAGACGCACCCGCCAGTATAATCGGTTACGGCTGAAACGCAGTATTGCGGAAGTTATCACGTGACAGGCAGCTATGACGACCTCTATTAAGCAAAACGGGGTTTGGAAAAGGAGCTTACCGGCTCCCAGCCCAACCCGCTCGCCATCGTTCTTGCCCAGCCGCCTGGGCTCGCCAACCCACCGCCAGCAGCCCCATCGCCCAGCGCCTCGCCTGAGCCCAAGAAACCCTGCCACGCTCGCAACTGGAGCAAGTTCCTCCCCGGCGACCGACGATTCGCCTGGACCGTGTGGCAAGAATTGTCGCCGCAGGAATGCATTGAGGTTCTCCAGTTCCTCGAACAGGAGCGGAAGCTCTTCGTGCCCAAGGGGGGGGCGGCTATCGACTACAATGGAGACATGTCCTGGCTCTATGCTTTGGACGAAGTACAACAACGCCTGATTATCTTGACCAGCCAATTCCAGAGCCACCTCTCCGACCTCACCCGCACGCTCCGCACCCCAGCCCCCGAACAGCCGGCAGCCCCATCGGCTTCCTCCCTCTGCAAGGATGACCTCCGCGCAGTGCTGGAGGAGCACGTGACCTGGCCGCTGGCCGAGCAGCTGCATGACATCGCTGAACACCACGCTCAACAAGGTCGAGGCCCGGGTCTCCAACGTGGAAACCAAGGTCGTCCACAAGCTCCAACCCCAGTTCACGGCTCTACACACCGCGGAGCAGGCTTCGGAAAAGCATGCTACACTTGTCTCTCGCCTTAACCAGGTGGAGGGAAAGTGTGGCGTGCTCCTGAAGAAGCTTGAGGCCATCACCGCCCACACCGAGGCCCTGGCCACACAGGTCCCCAAGATAGCGGAGCAGACGGCCACCATTGCATCCCAGCCACCCCGGCAGGATGCTGGCGACCTCCCGCCGCTCTCCTACGCGGACCTGCTGCGGTCAGCGACCGCCTCCACCACCGACGCCATCGCCACAAAGCTCCAGGAGCTGGAGAACCACCGCCAGGCCCAGCAACGGGAGGTCACCGACCGCGCTCGCCGCGAGTGCCGAGTGGTGCTACGTCGCTTCCCCCAGAAGCCAGGTGAGACGTCAACCTCTCTTGCTGACGAGCTCAAGAACCAGCTTCTTACCCTCATGGGCCTGGTAGGTGAGGTAGCACTGAGCGGGTGCCACCGCCTTCCCCACTCACGGGACAAGGCGGCTCCCCCACCAGTCCTCCTCACCTTCCCCTCCCCTGAGGATAAGCAGCGGTTCCTCTCTCGTCGCAAGCGGTTGCACGACCTCACCTGGACGCTGGATGACGACCTCACCCCCGCTCAGCAACAGCAGCGACGCGACCTGTGGCCGGAATACCTCCGCCATAAGCAGGACCCCCAGAAGCCCAAGGTGTACTGCATGGAGGGGCGGGGACCTGATGATCAACCACAAGATGTGGACGCCCCCAGCGGGCTAGAATAGCAATAGCCCTAGATTGTAACCCTTGGCGTCACTGCCGCTAAGGCAGCCATGCCTAGACTATTTGCCTAGCTGTGCCAACACACCTAGTCACGTGCCGCCAACGCACGGTCCACAACCAGCCATAGCCTAGTACAGCCATGCTACGCCCTGGCTATGTTTAGCCAAGCCATGCCTATAATGGGACCCCCCCATGGATGTTGCATTAAGAATTTAGCCATGCTATGCCATGCAGAGAGATGCTCTCTGTCGAGAAGCCATGTCCTAGCTCTTGTATAGCCATGCTGATCTTCCTCCCTCACAGGCATGCTCCCCCCCTTACCCGGGCATAGCGTGATAGACCATGAGGGTGCAGGTGCCCTGGTGCACCTAGAGCAAGGGTAGCTTACATTCCCACCCTTGCATGAAGTAGCCTAGGATGTATTAAAAGCCATATGCCCCTTCTCAGGGATATGCGCTACATTGACTCCCAACGGAGCGATGTTGATAATTAATTAATTAATTACAGCATGGTCACAGCTGCCAACCTCATGCCTGGTACAACATGGCACGAGAGGTGACACAGGCAGCTACCCCAACCAAGCATGTCCCATAAAGTTATATCATGGCCAAACAATGAAAGCATTGTCATGCAGTTTTCATAACACAATTAGGCCTCGTTCAGCCCTCATCTGACTCGTCCCCCATGCAGTTGGGGCAGAACCATGCTCCCTCCGGGATGGTCTTCAGCGTGAGGCCCAGGCAGAGCATGTGCGCCCCATGCTCTTCCCGGCCTGCACCTGCCTCACACAGCAGGAAGGGGTTGGCCTCCTTGTGATCGCTGCCCAAGCACCTAATGCAACGAGCAGCAGCAATGCCACTGCCCGTGCTGCTGGCACTGCTGCTGCTGTCATCCCCTCCACTGTCCCCCTTCTCCACCCGGCTGGCTGGCCCCTTCCCCTTCCTCTTTGTCTGCTGCCCCCCCCCCTGCCCAACCCCCTCCTCATACCCACAGCCCCTGCCGTACGTGGCCCCCTTGTGTTCCTTATCCTCCCTCCAGTGCTTTCCCTTCCTGAGTACCTCCCTCTTCTTCTTAGCCCGCTTTCAGCCGGGCCGGTCCTGCTTCAGTGCCTGCTGGCGCCGGTGCACGCTCCAACCGCAGCGTGTCCAGCTGGGCTAGGACTGCTGGGGTGACTGTGATGCCCAGCTTGGGAGCTAAGGGCATCCAGAAGTCCTCCCCCTTTTGGGCCTTCAGGATGCCCATCGCCGTCGCGTACGGCCATCGCTGCCCCGCGAACCCCCCCTGCCCCCCAGGCACGAAGCCCACCTGCTGTGAGTGGTGGAACTCATTGAGGTTGGATGAGGAACCAGGGTTGCAGCGTTCAAGGAGGGCAGGGGATGAGTACTTGGCAAAGGCATGCTCCACCACCCCCCACACGTCCACTGTCACCCCCTTGTTGTTCACCTCCGCCTTGGGCAGCCACCTCCCCCCAACTGGTGTCCAGCCCGGCTCATCACTCCTCCCGTTCACTACACCACACCATACCTCCTTGGTGCTCACCCCCAACACCTCTATGACATTGGCATACTTCTCACAGTTGTCATGAATGTTGAAGTAGTGTGCTCTCAGGTTGGCCATGGCACGTGACAGCCACTCCCCCTTCTGCCCCTGGTTGATGTGGATGCAATACCTGAAGCTAGTGCACATGTGCGTGATCACATCCTCAGTAAGCACCTTGGGCAACCCAGACAAGTGCTCCTTGCGTGCTGCTAGCAGTGCACCATGCAGGCAGATGCCTAGGTGGTTGATGTCCTCAAACTTCTCAGGAATGTGCCCGCTAGCCTGAATCCCCTTGTGCTCTCTCACCTGGTGGGCAAACCAAGTGGTGTCGCCACTGATCCGACACGACCTGGTGGGCATACAACCGCTGCCCTAGAGGCTTGGGCAGCTTGGGCCCCTCCCTCACCTCCTCCACCTGCCCCAAGCTGATCCCGACATCGAGTGACATGAGGTCCTCAAGGAGGAAGATGGCCCCTAGAGCCTCCATGGCCTTGCTATTGCCCGTGTGGTTCTTCCAGCACGCGTGCGCCTGGACTGCACTGCTGCTGCTGCTAGCCTGCTCACACGTGCCACACCACTTGCCACTCACGTGGAAGCCTATCACTAGCCCAGTGCCTTGGTGGATGATCAACTGCTGCCCCCACAGGCTACGGTACCCCCTGTTTGCCCAGCTGCCATCAAACGACACCCTACACCCCTGCCTGCCATGCTCATCCATCTCAAACCTGCCCTCATTCACCTCCCACTTCCTCACCGTCTCCCTATTTCCATGATTACCTCCTTGAGGTACTCCATGATTACCTCCTCCACCGCATATCCACATCCTTGTCAAACGTCACATGCCCACGGGGAAATTTGACCCCTAGAACCGTTGCAAGGCGGAGCACCTTTGCTCTTGAAAGTGCAAACAACACGGCACAGGTAGCTAGCAAGCTAGTGCAGGCATTACGCCTCACACCTGGCCTAAGCTCACAGTTGGGCTCCAGAAGGGGAAAGGGCATCCACCATGGCTCAGTAGGCTCGCCCGCGCCCTTGCCCTTCCCATCAGAGGCATCCGGCTAGCATCCGGGCGGCAGAAAGGGTTCGTGCACCACAAGACTACCTCGGACGGGGAGCCTGCTCCACCGAGAGCACGGGCATTAAAAGTCTTGTCAGCTACACCTAGCTTCAACGTTGTGCCATAGCAGCAAGGTCAAGGTGGCAACAAGTCCTTCCAATGCATGTGAATCAACCACCACCCTGGGCATCTGGAGTGGCAAACCCTTGTCGGCTACCGGGGGGGGGGGAGGAGCAGGCTTCTCCATGACGCAGCTAACCTGCTTACCCTTCTTCAAAATTTTCTTGGGCGACGGCCAGTACACGCTTGGAGTTTTCTTGCTGCGCTCCGCGCGCGGGGGTGTCCCCCCCTGAGCTTGCTGGACACCCCCGCTTTAATTCCTGCCCATGCGCCTCGGCCGTCGCCTCGCTAATTCCTGCAGCATCCAGGCGTTTGCTCGTCACCCAAATAGTCCCCACTGCTGGACGCCCACCCTTCCTGCGCTTTGTTGAACCCCGGGGCCTGCCAACTGGGCGTGCCACGTGCTGCACAGCAGGCCTCGCAGCCTCGCCGCTACCCTCAAATTCCATTTCCTGGCCTCTGCGCTGCTGCTGCGCCTTTTTCGCCCTTGAATTACTCGGCATTGCTCAGTTATTGCGTAAACAAAAAATTCAGGCCCTGTCGCCGCTGGACCTAAACCCAACGTAGTTGGCACCGGGGTCGGGCCAGCGCATGCGAATTATTGTCTCAACCCTTTCTGGCAACCGCCTAGCAGTTCCGTCATCATTCCGCCACCCCAGCAATGCAGCAAACCAGCGGTATGCTGCGTTGCGAAAAAATTGGGGGGGTCGTCGAGGCTCTGGGGGGGGCGATGGTTAAGGCCCGCAGAACCTTTCTCAATCAGCCAATCTTTGCGCAAGATTGATATCAGATGGTAGTCCTGGTATTTATTTTGACGTTGCCATCCCCACAGTAGCAGTTGGCACTCAATTTCGAGCTCTTCATCCGCGTAGTCAATCGCCATTATCACGTCGCACACACGCTCGCACACACACACGCAAAAATTTGTGGTCCGGAGTACGTCGGTACCGTCCCGAATTTTTTGGCGCCACAAAATTCCGATATGTCCCGTCCCCTTAATATCTCCATTAATTAATAGCTCTAGATGAAATTCTAATCATTTAAAAAGATTCACCATGAATTGTGAATGTCCATTTATTTCATGTTATTGTTTACTTGTCACACCTAAAAAACTAAAGACACACACCAAGAATCGGCTTACAATTGTTCACTGGCAGATTACGTCATTGACGGATGATATACTAAGAACATAGGTTGGAGGGATCCTAACCCAGGTACCCACCTCATGCATGTTATGGATTCGTGCCTACCATGACTTTTGTCATTGTTGCAGCCCTAAACTTCGCAGAACCCTTCACAAAGAAGTCACCAGCGTTCCCTACAGATCATACCATTACTACACACATACGATGGCATCCTTTGTAACCGTTTATAGCCTCTTCAGGCGTACTCAGTTTACCGCATCTCCTCGTATGATCATAGTTTACCGCCTCTTCTGGATCTCACTCAAGAACACATCGTTGAACTTCTCCACCATGCCCGGGTGCTTGCCGCAGATCAGGTTGCCATCCACGGTCAGCTCTGCCGTGCCCTCGCCCTCGTACTGCACGTTGCCACCCGCCGCCGTGACGTCACCGACACTGATGTTTCCGAATCACACCAACACACAAAGGAGTAGCATACATGGCAGGCAGATCACATGAAGTCGGTGCCTTTTTTAGAATGCATGCCCACGCATTTCTAAGCATGCAAGGCAGTGCAGACGATGACTCGCTGGGCATCGGTGTGTGGTGGCGCCTTTAGACTGTCCGTCGCTACTTGTGACCCATGAGTGCCTCTGATGCTGGACAAGCCTCTGCTGCTGACATCGCACGTGAAGCCAGCCAGGGTGAAAGTAAGCAGCCGATGGTAACCAGTCATCATCCCAGGCACCGACAAGGCCTAGCACATCCATAAACTTATGGTTGTAGCTGTAGGGGCCTTCCACGCTGGGTTTGATGCAACCAATTTAATTGGGCACGCCGGTCACTGGACCGGTCCCTGTACTGTAAAATTGTCTGGAGCCACCCTTATGTCCTGACCAATTTCCTTTCCCCAAGTTACGAGGACGCGGGCAGTCTGTCGTCACGTTGTGAGCTACTATGGGCTACTACGTACTTGGCCAACGACACCAATTTCGGCCTGTCCCACCCCAAAAGGGGGAAATTGGTTTTGCCCAGCCAAAAGTACGGACAGATCTGAACTTTTTGAGGAAATTGGTGACCAGCGTGGAAGGGTCCGGACCTCAAATTGGAATACCGTGCCCCAGCGTGGAAGGGCCTGGACGAAATAGGTCGTATACCCCTAAAAAAAGTTGGTCCGCACCCAGCTGGAAGGCCCCATAAACCTATACAGCACAATCGGAATCACTCGTGTTGTTTAACACGCTTGGCGTTGCTTACACTTAACTCTGCTGAGTTTTCTAACTCCTCGCCTCGGCCCCCCCCCCCCCCCCCCCCTCACCTCCAAACTATACATGTGAAGGCTATACCCATGTCCACAACAGAAGCCAGCTGGCCAAGCATTAAAAAGAATTGTCATAACGTCACTTACATGTTGTGCGCACAGGTGACCTGATGCAGCACGTGTGGCGAAGACCGACCGCAGGAGGATGGGCGTAAACAGACGAAACAGGCACCCGCCAGCATGGCCGCAAAACACATACAGTCAGCAATTGCCATCCAGTTGATGTGTCAAGGGTTGGACTTCAAACCGGCTCACTTGAATGTCAGCAGCACATGCAACTGCTGCAGCGCCACCCGCATCCATGAGCTCTTTTCGCTGCAACGTGCCCTCAAACTAAGTGGACACCCCGGTTTCAACTCCACCGCAAGACCTCCAAGGAGGAAAGACAAGACAGGAAGCGAGTGCATCTCTTTCACCACCAACACACTCGCGCACTGGGACGTGGAGGGCATGACATACACCTGGCAGGGTGCACGGGAGGCCATCGCGGCTACTCATCAAGGGGCCATCGCCTCACAGCCAGCACACAGCAGTATTCTCAGGTCCCACCTCGCCACTAGCACACGGCACAATTCTCAGGTCCCATCTCGCCACTAGCACACGGCACAATTATCAGGTCTCATATCGCCACTAGCACACGGCACAATTATCAGGTCCCATATCGCCACTAGCACACGGCACAATTATCAGGTCTCACCTCGCCACGGTTCTCTGTGCTTAGCGTATTCGTACACAAGCGCAGAGTTTCGCATCTCTACGCATCTCTACGCTTGTTGGGCAGCCTCCGTTCTTCTTTATTCTCAACCTCCCACCAGCCCATGGCACGAGGGTTCCCACTGGGTGTCCGTGGGACGCGTCTGCTGCTTACCGTCACACTTAGCAGCTCACTGCTTACTGCTCACCGTCACGTCCCGTTTCCCAAACATACCCCCACCTGGTGCTCGCGAAGCAAGAGGGTGGGGTGCTCTAGAGCAACTACGCCCGCTCTGCATCCTGTGCAGTGTTGTGTGAGTTCATGGTGAGTGTGCATACATGGGGTTTGTGTGTGTGGGTATCCGGGGGTTGTGTGTCCACCGGGGTCTACAGTGTGTAAGCGCATGCGTGGAGGTCATGCGCGCACCTTCTTGCCCTTGAGCAGCGTGGGGTCTGCGCAGAAGAGCCACAGGCTGTGGCAGATGTGGCCAAACGGAACGTTCTGCGCAGCACATGGCCGAGAGAGGGGGCGGGCGGGGGTCGGGTTGGGGTGCAATCCCAGGCAGGGTCGCGCATGCACACCGCATGGCGTCGCAAGAAGTTAGTGAGTCGCGAGGGGTCCACAGGTGTCACGGTGGAAGAAGCTAGTTACGGTGGCATGAAGCCAGAGCCATGCCGGTCAACAATAAGTCTCTCGTGGGTTCGACAACAGCTACAGGCAACACAGGCACAGGGGAAGCCATGGGGCACTACATCAGACGTCCTTAGCCAAAAAAAGTGCCGGGATCAAGGGGGGGCTTTCCCGAGCGGGGAGTCCAGCTACTCCAGCATGGCGTAACGCCCGCAAGCTGACAACTTCTATGTTGGCGCACTCCATCGGGCACCGCCCGGCTGCCTTGGGCCTGCACGGTTCCCACACCGTTAATGACAGCAGCCCCTTGCATCACCACGAGTCATGCCCCTGTGGGGATCACGCCCCGATGTCCCGGCCCCACCAACAACAGGGAATTTCTCCAAGGCCGCATCGTGCCCCTCCCACGCGGCACGCTGCACACCCCCCGCGCCGCGTGCTACAACGAGCATCATCAATTCGTTCCAACACGCCGTCCCCTAAGGGAAACACGGAGCACAGCAGTACCACTTCTCTATGTCCCTGCGCCATCCACAGACCATCGCAGACACGGCACCCCACCACGGAGCACCGCTCGCGCGCCTCACCTTGGCCATTCCCTGGCGGCAGAACTCGACACCTGGCGCGTCGCTCTTCTTGCCCTTCCACACCTTGACCTGGTAGCGCAGACGGTCCATCGCGTACGCGCCGATGACAAGGATGCCCGCGTAGTCCTCTGGCTTGACCTGGCGGCGTGGTAGGGGCCACAGGGGAGCAAGGAGCAATGGTCAGTTACCAGGGAGAGAGGGGCTTGACCTGGTGGCACAGCAAAACAAGACAAACACACAAACAATTTATGATAGTGGGACCATACATGATAGTCAGTTAGCAGGGAAAGAGGGGATTGACCTGATGCCGCTGCAGGGGCCATGGCGGTGAGGAGCCAGGGTGAATCATACAGGGGCTACCACAAGGGGGGGATCCGCAGGTAGACACCATGCTTACAAGGACACCTATGTCAACAATCCCTCTGGGTTACAACAAGAACTTCCACGGCATTCAGCAGCACACCCACACACAGTCACCCACAACCAATCGCAGCTATCTTTGACCCGCTGGCGCACGCCCCCTACCCCCCCCCCACAGCCCCCGCCCTGCATCACCGGCATGTGCAAGGCACCCACCTTGGTCACGCAGGTAGTGCAGAAGACCTCCTCCTCGATGCGGCCGTCGGTCGGGTTGGAGGTGAACCGGATGCCGTCACCCCCCCACAGGTAGGAGACGTATTCGATATCATACCCGGCACGAGGGTAGTACTCGTTGTACGACCGGAACTCAAACGGGTCAAAGTGCTCCTCAATCAACACAGCGATCTTGCCCTTGCGGGGGCCCACCGCGGGCACGATCCCCTTGGCATTCGGCTTGAGCACGCCACCAGCCGACCCGCTGCTGCCGGTGGTTGTCCCGCTGCTGGTGCCAAAGTACATGTCGAAGAAGGTCTTGTAGACGTCGCGGAGGAAGTAGAGGTGTTCGTACTTCTTGTAGCAGCCGCCGCGGTCACCAGTGCGGATCCACACCACGTCGCCGTACGCCGTCATCTCACCCGTGTTGATGTCAAAGCAGACCCAGTCAAAGGAGACATCTTCGCCGCTGAAGGTCACGCGGGGCCACGTCATGCGCACGCGCGGGTTGGCCAGCATCGCCCACCAGGAGGACTCGTAGACATTGCCCTTGCCGCGGCCCAGCCAGTAGCCCTTCAGGCCGTCGGGGGTGGGCACCGCGCTGATGCTGCTCTCGCTGTCGTAGAGCGAGTCCTTGGTGAAGTACATCAGCTCGTCGCGGTACTCATTGAAGAGGACCTGGGGAGCAAATAGGCAGGATGACAGGTAAGGATACAGGAAGGGATGAGGAACATGTGCTTCTTCATAAGCTCGCCAGAGAAGTCGTTGACCAGAACATCCTCCTGGTCACTCACTATGAGCCCGGTCTACTCTCTTATGCGAACATCCAACCATGGGTTCACTCACTCCATCAACCCAGGCCATCACTCAATCGCGAGGCAAAGGTACGCACCATGGGCACACTGTACTCCTGCATGGTGCCGTCATTCCAGCACACCGATGGCGTTGCTGCCAGCAATGCCAGCCGGTCGTCCTACCCGTATCCAACGTGACCCCCTGTACTCCTTGGTATCATCATACCACTTTGCCCGTTCAAGCGCTCCTCCTGAGTCACCACAAGCCCTCTCCATCCTTCCACCCACTGCCACAGTTCCTCACGAGCAGAAAGAAAATGTCGCCCAAAAGGGTGCACCCCCTCACCATCAGCCTTCGGCACTCCTCCTTGATACCATCCTACGCCACCATCATGCTGCTACCAACATACGGTCCATCGACCCCGTTGCCGTGACCCACCGTGAGCCCGCTGTACTCCTCCTCCACTCCGTCGATGACGAACGTCTTGTTCTGCTTGTCGCCGTCACGCAGCGCCTGGCAGTGCGTGAGCCACCAGACCTTGTTCTCGTTCTCCACGGTGAGCGGGTTGCCGTACGAGCCGCGGATCTTGGACAGTGGCGTGTTGCGCTCCGTACGGCGGTAGATGCGGATGCCCTGGATGCGCAGCGCGTCCTCGATGATGAGAGGCGGGCGGCGGTCCGCCTGGTGGTCATGTGATAGGGGGGCCACACACATTAATTACAGCATGCAGTGCAAGCGGTGGGCATAATGCACATTTAGGGGCATTCCTTGCTGGGTCATTGTCAAGAGGCGATGCCAGGTGGGCACAGAGTGTGAGCCATCCACGCGGCGAGATACGAGGGCATTCGGCACAAGCCAATTCGGCGGCGCGGGCACATGCGCATCCAGCACAAAGGAGATAGCCAACCAGGTGAGGCGGGTAAAAGCTTTCGTCTCTTACGTTCACCCTAGCAGCCGCGAACCGGGCAAAGGGAGTCCACCTGCTCACCCCCCCGTACTGGCTGGAAAATCTGGTGAAGCGCATTCATACGCGGGTCATTATATGTTGTGAATCTTTGCACATCGGCAGGCGGACGACGAGGCCAGGTAAAGGACCCTATTGGATATTGGATGAGAACCAAGAGGCAACTCTATAGGTTGCTCATAACACCTGACAAGCGGGGAAAGGTTGCGCCCCTATTGCTAGCCTTCTGAGGTGAAAAACTGCTTATCCTCGCATACCGAGGTATGAGCCGTTTATGCTAGCGTACTGGGAGCATGGACTACGGGCTACGTATACCAGCACACACATGCCGAGAGCGTGAGCTAATTATGCTACCATACCGAGAGCATGGGCCAGTGATGCTACCACACTGAG
Organism: Mesostigma viride; assembly: GCA_009746045.1. NCBI lineage: Eukaryota > Viridiplantae > Streptophyta > Mesostigmatophyceae > Mesostigmatales > Mesostigmataceae > Mesostigma > Mesostigma viride. Next base: position 696,278 of record RPFO01000065.1, read on the forward strand.
AACGCCTGGACTAGCCATGTTACCACAGCAAGAGCTTGGGCTAGTAACGCTAACACACCGAGAGCGTGGAGAAGTCGGCGATGAAATCCTTGGACGCGAGTGAGGAGGGGATGGTCATGTTGGTGTTGGCAAACACGGCGCCCAGGTTCAGCTTGATGCTCGAGTAGTAGTTGCTGGCGCACGCAGGACCGGGGGGGGAGGCAGAGTGGGGGTAAGGCCCGGGGGGGGGGGGGGAGGATGGGCAGGGAAGCACGGCCAGGCAGAAGACGAGTTGAGAAGGAGGGAGGGGGAGGCGCGCGGGCACAAGGCGGTCGTGTGGGCGCATTCTCTGGAACGGGCAAGATTTGTGTGACGTGGTGAGTAACCAAGGATGTTCGTGGGAGCAGATGGGATCGTATACAGAACAGCTGCACGGGCTAAGTTGGGTTACTTGCCGAGAACATGGCACGATCGACAATGACCCCTTCATGCACGAAGTATTCATAGTACAGCCCCTGCACCTCCCTAGATAATGGAGAGCCCTGATGCAACATGTGACGGCATCGTCGGATGGCGCAATCCTTGAAAAGGAAGATGAGAACAGACGGCTTCCATTCATGTCCGAGGGTGTAGCATGGCCAGGCACAATGAAGCATGGACCAGCAGCCGATAACATCCATTTGCTGGAAGTGGGAGAAAATGCGACATGTGGGCCAAGCTGAAAAACATGTGGTGAACGATGCATGGTTACATAACCACGCTCCACATGAAAACACCAGAAAATAGCAATAGTTTCTGGAAACGAGGAAGAAAAAAATCCCACAGTGGTTTTACGTAGTAGGATGACATACTAGGACGGTAGAATAGTAGTAACGTTTCAATGCAGTGCTAGCCTTGCCGGGGAGGGACAGCTGCACATCCATCACGGCAATCCACAAGGATAAGAAATGCGAAGTCCAAAAGTGCCGTGTTGCGTGCCTGTTGGACCTTTGCAGGTGAGATACGCGTACGTAAGAAGGTACTGCAGTGCGGACGCTAGAACAGCTAAACAACATTATACAGCCAGCAAATCTTAAATTTCTTGCGAACACAACTCGAGGCCTATCCACACTAGGTCGTCGGAATTCCATCTTTCACTGAAGGGGGGAATTTATGAAAGCGTCAGCACAAACTTTCTGCGATTTGGTGGTCGTGGGACGGTCCGCACCTAGGGAAGCTGCTCATCTTCTGGAGGTACTCCTGAGCATCATTGATGTCCTTCTGCGTGTAGGTGCCCGCGCGCACAACGAGGGCATCGCGAGAGCCAGTAGCACAGACCGAGGCGGGCTTCGCCGCAGCAGCCTGGGCACCCCAGAAGGCAGACCTAATTGCATTCCCGGACGGGGCCAAGGAAACCCTCCCTCCCCGCACTGGGGCAGCAACGGCTGGCAAAGAGCGCGACGCATTAGCCTTTGATGGAACTGCTCTGGAGCTGCTGAATGCAGCCACAGAGCGAGAAATGGAAACGGATGCCACGGAGGCGGACGCCATTGTTGCAATACGATGACTGCCCGGATCCCGGAGCCTCAACGCACGGGACAAACCCCCCACAAGATATGGCAACAAGATCTCTGCGTGCACCAACTGGACATGGCACGGGACCGGTTGGGCCCGAAAGATCCTTCCCAGCCCGGCAGACCGGCACAGGTGGAACGTTGCATTGCACGGTGGCATCAGGCATGGCACGAGCGGAACTATCTGGTAGCTAGGCCCTAATAGCAGGGGCCCAGGGCTCATTCTTACCCATTTCATCAGGAAGTACCCGCCACTGGGATTACAGAAGGTTGTGCAGTCTTATGCCAGCAGACCCTCGACTTGTCCGCGCCGCGCCGCCTGCTGCCGTGGGCCTGTCTGCCACATGGGCCTGGGTTGCCTCCGTCCAGAAAGTGCCAAATATCTTCTTGAACGCTTGAACTACATATTGCCGTACGAGATTCTTCAACCTTCAAACAAAATGTTTGTTGCAGGCAGCCAAGCTCGTGGCTTGGTCGTTGAGTCGCCTTCGCCATGTCACGTCAAAAATTCAAGGCAGTCCTCTGCCCCACCTGGACACCTCGAAGCGTTGCGCACATGACACACCCTCGTGGCATACTATCTCTTATCAGTGTCACAGCATAACGATGACTGCCCGGATCCCGGAGCCTCAACGCACGGGACAAACCCCCCACAAGATATGGCAACAAGATCTCTGCGTGCACCAACTGGACATGGCACGGGACCGGTTGGGGGTTCTGGCTCGCACACTCATGAGTTAAAAACTCACCCCCGGACCAGAATCAGACCGGGGATCGTCGCCGCGCCAGGTTGCGAGCTACTCCAAGCAGGCCGTGGACTGCCCTAGCGGCGTATCCAGACGGGAAGTCTGCGTAACCAGCGTAAACCAGACTCCAGCATGCCGTAAGTACAGGTAAAAGCTGTTAAAACCCCATGCCAGAGACAGCTGCTGACAAAGTTACAGTGCAGCGGGCACCCCCGGCAGCCATAGCGGGAACGATAGTCCGGCAATTGACGGGGGCGGCATGGATGTTTATTAAACGTAGATTGATTATATTTAACGTACAAGGTAGCGTTACCTGCAATCCAATAAATGAGGCATTGTAGCGTGGATTTTCTCCAGAGCTTTACCGTGTTTGTCGTGGCAGAATGTTCCAATGCAGTAGATCAAGTGACGCCATTACTATCGATGTTCCTTTGCATTGCTGCATCTGCCAATTGTTTTTCACTTAAAAGATTGATATTGCCTTGTCATGTCGCCAGGTAGACCGATATCCAAGCGAGTTACGGGCGACTTTGCTCGCGATCATAAATGTAGGAGCACGCATTAATTAAACCGGACTTGCTTGGGGTCAGGTCCCGATGGTGCGTTGTCGAGCGAGAGCCCACCAAGCAGGCGTGCTTATTGTTTATAATTATTATGATCATGAACCTGCCTTATTGCCAGCATGAGTTCAGCTAGACTGTGGCCACTTTTGGTGCCGTGATGCTACAGTCATACCGTTGGCAGCCATTTTCCGTTTTCCTCAAGCGCTGGAATGCACAACTTCTCCATACTTATCCCGCCCGGCATGTCAGTGACCGTTCCCCAGGTATAGAACACTTCATGGCTTATTCATACTTGCTGGTTTGGGGCAGCGTATTTGCTTCTATCACCAGCAGCGCTTCACCTGACACTTTCGTTTGACTGCAGAGCCCCAACGTGATGCCTTGGCGTTGGCGGTGGTCCTCAAGCGCGTACTGTCTGAAGGACAGTATCATGGTATGACATTGGTAAGCTTTTGCGTTTGGTTTTGGCAGAGCTCTTGCCAGCAGCCGGGGCAGAATAGCAGCAGTATTGTCAATACCTGTTCTTATGCTTGCTCAACACGATAAATCATGTAGTCTGTTTCTCTGATGAAGACATTGGTTGGCAGTCGTATCAATAGTGTTGCCTGCAATTTTCCCAGACCGGATACGCCTGTATGGTTGGCGATTACGGTTACTAGCATTTCTTCTTAGAGCCCGGGAGTCATGTTGAGATCAAGGTGACTAATGTGACATTGCTTTCTCTTTGCTAATGTTACTAGGGTTGTGGTGCCGGGATGCTGCATGTTGCTAACTGAGAAAAGCAGGATTCGTCCTTCAGAAAGAGACTAATATGACAGCAGGTAATATCTAGCACATCATCGTTCCCTTAGTGAACTCGTTGCATGTATACATCCTGCTTCCACGCTTGCTTCCTTGCTTTTGGTTGCTGGCTGGCCGGCCGGCTGGTTGGCGTGTATTGCTTGTTCCCATAAACATTTGTATACGTACACGCACGCTCATGTTGTCATGCACGCACAAGACCGCACCAAAGCAACCAACCAATGTAACAAGCTCCCATATCCCATGGTCATGACTCCCCACCCTACCCAACAGCTGCACCTCATGCCCACTGCTTACACCATGGTTGTCATGCCAAACTGCTGCCATGGCCGTCATGGCTGTCGTTGCTGTCGTTGCTGTCGTGGCTGTCGTGGCTGTCGTGGCTGTCGTGGCTGTCGTGGCTGTCGTGGCTGTCGTGGCTGTCGTGGCTGTCGTGGCTGTCGTGGCTGTCGTGGCTGTCGTGGCTGTCGTGGCTGTCGTGGCTGTCGTGGCTGTCGTGGCTGTCGTGGCTGTCGTGGCTGTCGTGGCTGTCGTGGCTGTCGTGGCTGTCGTGGCTGTCGTGGCTGTCGTGGCTGTCGTGGCTGTCGTGGCTGTCGTGGCTGTCGTGGCTGTCGTGGCTGTCGTGGCTGTCGTGGCTGTCGTGGCTGTCGTGGCTGTCGTGGTTGTCGTGGCTGTCGTGGCTGTCGTGGCTGTCGTGGCTGTCGCGGCTGTCGTGGCTGTCGTGGCTGTCGTGGCTGTCGTGGCTGTCGTGGCTGTCGTGGCTGTCATGGCTGTCATGGCCGTCTTGGCAATTGCCAGGGGAACTCGGTGAGTGCCAGTTCAAGATGCTCGAGGGCAAGTGGGCTAGGGCGTTTGGCAATGCGCACGCAGGTGCATGCCGGACACTTGTTCTTTGTAACGTAGTACAGGCAGTGCAGACGGGCTGGACATGCAAATACTTGCTGTCCTTAGCAAGTGGCCAGCCCAAGCAAGATGCACATGCATGCAACCCATCGCTGTGTGTAATGTCTTGTATCCACACTCCGTAGGTACCTGGCATGCACATGGTCTGAACTTGCAGAATTTCACTCCAACAACATGTGGCTGGCAGCAAGCATTGAGGTAACTGCAACTGTAAATCTGTAACGACTAATCTCACGCATCCAGGAATAGTTGTCTCCATTATTGTATGGGAGGGAGGGGTAGGGTTGATAGGGATTCTACTTGGTAGGGTTGAGAGAGCACGAACGTGAAAAGATCAAGGAGACAACCAGCGCAGGCCAGAAATCGGGAGAATCCGGTCCATGGTAGCTCGAGCCTGCCGTTATCTTTTCCGCGTTTTCGAGTCGTTCAGGATGATGAATATGAAGTGAGACAACTATGCCTGGACGCATGGCGATCCAACGCCGTGGAAGGACTAGGGTAGTTGTCTGATAGGAAAGACGCGAAGGCCGCGGAAGCCGCGTGGCTATCTCTAGGAAGACCTGCATGGAGGGAGCTAGACAGAGGGTAGCGAGAAATGTTGATGGGGAAAACACACACACACACATGCACACACACACACATACACACACACACACACACACGCCACCAGCAGCAACAAAAACAACCAAAACTAAGAAGGAAAAGAGGGAACACATACGCACATGCATACACGAAGGGATCAGAATACACGAAGGGGCTAAAATAAGAAGTAAGGAGTATACATCTCTTTGATACATTACAGAGCTGGTTGTCTCTTTGATACATTACAGAGGGAAAAAGAAAAAGGAAAAGGAAAGAAAGAAAAAAGAAAAGATTTAACGTAAATGGTAGTCATACGAACAATAATAAATAAAGACAAAGTAAAGAGTAATAATTATAACAAAAACCAAAATGGAATAAAGAATGCACGGAGATGGAATTAATTAATTAATTAATTAGACTCGTGCTCCCGTTGGGGAGTCACGGAGCATTAACCCCGATGGATGGATGGGTGGGTGCAAACAGTCCTACCGGTCTAAGCTATCTACATCAGCCACCTACGACATCTATCTAACAGCATTACTAACTACAACATCTATCTATACAGCATCACGCTGCCCTAGGGGAGCTGTCTGGCGTGCCTCCCGCGGGTTTGCACACGCGGGCGCTTCCCCACAGGATGGAAAGCATGGAGATGGAAATTAATGTGTAGCCTTGTTTTGTTTAAGTGGTGTGTCTCACATAAGTCACGTGAACAAAATGGAACTAAGATTACGTGCACCATCTGCGAGCATAGTTGTCTCACTTCATATGCACAGCTATGATGGGTACTCTTGATACATGCTTCACAAGGGCAATGCATGTAGTGGATCTCTACCGGAACTGGCGGGGGGGGAGAATCAGGCATACAGGCAATGCGGACTTCTCCATGGGATATGCAGATGGTATGTCGCAGTATTACTATGTTCTTGGGACATCAACTACAACAATAAAAAGTACAACAATAAAACAGCCTAGCATTTGGGTGTGCACTTGGTTGTCTTGAAGAAGATGTCTTCAAAAAGTTATATACAGAGTAAGGGCGAGAAACCCACAGATACATGGCATTATTCCAACAAAGTGAATTACATGGTCACACTCTAATGCAGCCAGCCAGTTCAGGATTGAGGTAGGCAGCACATGTGACTTTTATATGCTGGCCGTCAGGCTAGCTAGTTATTGGCGCGCAGCACCATCAGCTCAGCTCTGGCCAAGGTAATGGAAACACAGAACATCACTTGTGAACCGAATGTAGCACAGACATGGCTGTTCACATCAGCAACGTGAGAGATGCACATGATCAAAGAGACATGATGCCTGCAAGAAAGCCATCAAGCCACCGACATGCCAACGCAAGCCAGCAAACATGCAGCAAGCACAGCAAACACCTACCACAGTGATGATATCACACCCCCAATCTGCCAATCCCTAGATAGTAGATACCTAGCTGAGGCTGCGGGTGGGGCCTGCTCAGGTGTTCAAAGGCTAGGGTTGGATTCGGAAAATGTTGGGTGGTTACCTGCCAAAAATCGCCCCACATTCTGTACAGCACTTGAGTGCTCCGTGACCTCTCAGCCGAGGCTTAGGTTCCATCAATAACTTGCGCCAGCAAGGCAAACAATCAAAGACAGCCACCAATGCAAGCAATACAGCTATGCAAATAACCCAGAAAAACAAGTAGGCACAAGTCAGCGATGCAAGCCGCTTAGTCAGTCTTAATGCATGCAATGACCTCCTTGTGGCGACAACAAAGGGAGTCATGGCAGTCATGACAGCCATGACAGCCAAGACAGCAAGGACAGCCATGAAAGCTGAAAGCCATGACAGCAAGGACAGCCAAGACAGCACAAGGACAGCCGCAATGGCCATGACAGCCATGACAGCCATGACAGCCATGACAGCCATGACAGCCATGACAACCATGACAGCCATGACAGCCATGACAGCCATGACAGCCATGAAAGCTGACAGCCATGACAGCCATGACAGCCATGACAGCCATGACAGCCATGACAGCCATGACAGCCATGACAGCCATGACAGCCATGACAGCCATGACAGCCATCAAAGCTGAAAGCCATGACAGCCATGACAGCCATGACAGCCATGACAGCCATGACAGCCATGACAGCCATGACAGCCATGACAGCCATGACAGCCATGACAGCCATGACAGCCATGACAGCCATGACAGCCATGACAGCCATGACAGCCATGACAGCCATGACAGCCATGACAGCCATGACAGCCATGACAGCCATGACAGCCATGACAGCCATGACAGCCATGACAGCCATGACAGCCATGACAGCCATGACAGCCATGACAGCCATGACAGCCATGACAGCCATGACAGCCATGACAGCCATGAAAGCTGAAAGCCATGACAGCAAGGACAGCCAAGACAGCACAAGGACAGCCGCAATGGCCATGGCGGCAATGACTGCCCAGGAGCGAACAGTAACATCATCAACACAAGTATGCAACCATAACCAACACTAACGCGTGCTTGATGGGCTCTCGCTCACCAACGCACCATCGGGACCTGACCCAAAGCAAGTCCGGTTTTACGCGCGCTCCTACATTCATCGACCAACGATGGACAACGCGGAAGAGTCAAGACAGCTCGCAGGAAAGAAAATAACACCAGCAACCCCGCTCGCCAGTTGTATGTTACAACTGTTGCCAGCGACCCCGCTCGCCAGTTGCATCTTACACTTGTTTATGGCGAGCAGAGTCGCCCGTAAGTCGCCTGGATATCGGTCCGCCTGGCGACATAACAAGGCAATATCAATCTTTTAAGTGAAAATGAATTGGCAGATGCAGCAATGCGAAGGAACAATCGATAGTAATGGCGTCACTTGATCTACTGCATTGGAACATTCTGCCACGACAAAACGGTAAAGCTCTGGAGAAAATCCACGCTACAATGCCTCATTTATTGGATTGCAGGTAACGCTACCTTGTCATACTCTTAGCAACAAGATATGGAAGCGTCAATCTGCGTTTAATAAACATCCTTGCCGCCCCCGTTAATTTCCGGAATATCCCTCCCGCTATGGCTGCCGGGGGTGCCCGCTGCACTGTAACTTTGTCAGCAGCTGTCTCTGGCATAGGGTTTTAACAGCTTTTACCTGTACTTACGGCATGGCTACATTACACCTTTTGTAGTACACCTACCGACGTGAGTTGAGGCTGGAGTCTGGTTTACGCTGGTTACGCAGACTTCCCGTCTGGATACGCCGCAAGGGCAGTCCACGGCATTCTTGGAGTAGCTCGCAACCAGGCGCGGCGGCGATCCCCGGTCTGATTCTGGTCCGGGGGTGAGTTTTTAACTCATGAGTGAAAAAAATACACCGTCCGCATTGGAAGTTCTAACTAAATAATTAGCTTCTGGAAAATGTTCTGGCTGAAAACCATAAAAAAAACAAAAGAAAATTAATTAATTAACTCCGGGGGCTGAGGACTGGACTCAACAAACAAACAAACAAAATTAATTAATTAACTCATGTGGGCACGGTGTCGTCGCCCTGTGAGAAAACAAACAAACACTTTATATTATATAAAAGTACATAAAACCTTCGAAAATACCTTGGACAGGCGGGGAACATGAAATATCGTGAAAATCGAAAAAAAACCGCGAGACTCAGGCCGAGCGCGGGGTGAGGCGCGAACCAAGTGAACCGCTTTTGCATCCAGCAATCCACGCTCTACTGCCTCGGCAGGGCACGTCGGTCGGTACTCAGTAGAGGCTGAGGCCTGAGCGTGTCTACAGATGTACATGTAAGATGTACTACTCATGTGCGATACTGGGCCTTGAGCAATTAAATAGGGTATCACTGACCTGAGACCTCCACTGACTATAGCCTGTGGCCGCCGAAAGGGGGGCCGCCGGGCCGGGTTGGGGACGGCGTGTACCATATCTACCAAACAAACAAAAGAAATTTAATTAAATAAGTACCCAAGTGCCGTGAACGGCTGCAGGACAAACAAACAAACAAAAGGTTTTAATTAAATAATAAAAACCCGGGACTCTAACTGGCTCCCCAACAAACAATCCAGGGTTATTCGTAATGCAAATACGGCAAAAATTGACCCATAATAACAAACTTCCAATGCGGACGGTGTAATCTCCGACCGGTTGGGCCCGAAAGATCCTTCCCAGCCCGGCAGACCGGCACAGGTGGAACGTTGCATTGCACGGTGGCATCAGGCATGGCACGAGCGGAACTATCTGGTAGCTAGGCCCTAGTAGCAGGGGCCCAGGGCTCATTCTTACCCATTTCATCAGGAAGTACCCGCCACTGGGATTACAGAAGGTTGTGCAGTCTTATGCCAGCATACCCTCGACTTGTCCGCGCCGCGCCGCCTGCTGCCGTGGGCCTGTCTGCCACATGGGCCTGGGTTGCCTCCGTCCAGAAAGTGCCAAATATCTTCTTGAACGCTTGAACTACATATTGCCGTACGAGATTCTTCAACCTTCAAACAAAATGTTTGTTGCAGGCAGCCAAGCTCGTGGCTTGGTCGTTGAGTCGCCTTCGCCATGTCACGTCAAAAATTCAAGGCAGTCCTCTGCCCCACCTGGACACCTCGAAGCGTTGCGCACATGACACACCCTCGTGGCATACTATCTCTTATCAGTGTCACAGCATAACTAAAAGGTTAGCCATAGACTGCGAATATACGTCGTCGCTGAGGCCCGCAACTTTCCGAGCGTGTATTCTTGTTAATGCTCTTCAGCATTCTTCCATAATTCTGCAAGTCCGAGAACATGGGTTTGGCGGCCTTGTACACAATACCGTGACCAGCCCGTCCACCCGGCTGTGCAAGCATTCTCGTAATGGACGCAGGGATTACGAAGCTTAGCATTTCTACTACGATTGCTTGAAAATCTTCGAGAGGAATTCGAGAATTTGCGTTTCCTGATTTCAGTAGGAAAATACGTCGCCTTGCCAATATGGCCGACAAAAAAGGAAACTATGAGGATGCTGATGCAGACGGGAACGGCCGCATCACCGAGCCATTTCTCTCGCCTGAGGCAACCTCCAGCTCTGAATTTCAAAGAAGCAGCATACCGACTCGAGCATACTATATTCTGGTAGTGGAATTTTGCGAGCGACTATGCTTCTATGGCGCCAGGTATGGGGCGATCGTGGGCCTATCGTTACTGCACGCACCTGCTAACTTCTTGACACGGACAGGTGAACATACACATACTTGCCCGTGCTTAGTGGTTGTGGTGACGCTATTGTACGGAGGGCATGATGAGAAAAATTCCTGATGTGGGATGTTACCAGCGGTATGCGCCACGGGCGGCCGGCCAGACGGGTCATTTCCTACCCATTTTCGTAGCGCAGCAGCCCTTTAGATATACTCGGGCCTGTTGTCCACTAGGATTTTGTCACTCGCATTTTGGAATTGCAAGGCCAGTGCTTGGGTACGTGCCGTTTGCTGTCAATTTCATATCTAGGGAAACACAGCGACGTCTCTCGGAAGCATGCACGCTTTCACCAACTTTCTGACTCAGATATCCATCCATGAGATGCAGCGCCAATTAGAACCCCGGACACGTGCACTGTAGTCAGACATTTTGGTGAGAAGACGTGGGGGGGAAGTAAGTGGTGGGGGGAAGGGGGCGGGGGAGGGGCATCTTCTTTGGTTCCCTGATTCCAACTGCTGAATATGCGTCACTTGCTGAGGCACCCACGCACATGCTTATGGGCAGCGAGACTGAGCAGTGCCTGCAGGTTAAGTGCTGCATTATGTGCAGGGATGTGGTAAGTTGAACCGGTGGCCATCTTAACCAATGCTTATTAGGTGTTTATCGTAACCGATGCCTATTAGGTGGTCATCTTAACAAATGCGTATTGTGTGGTCATCGTAACCAATGCTTATTCGGTGGTCATCGTGACCAATGCTTACGACAGCAGGGCGGCCCGCCTTGCTTCAGTTGCTGCTCCCGCTCCCCGCCCCTGTAATATGTGCTACTCCCATACCTCCGAATTCCCATTCTTTGCGATCACCTTTGCCCGCCGTACTCCTTCTTCTATCTCCCGTCCCCGCCCCAAGCCAGGTCTTCATGCTGATCCCTCTTGTTGCCCCCATCTCCCCTGGTTGCCCTCGGTTTCGCCCGCTTGCCCCCATCCCCCACCCTACGCATGCCCCTGCCACCAGCCTGGTCTTCATGCGCTATATGCTGCAGATGCTGGGCCTGTCCATGGAGGTGGCCAACTTCGCCTCCTCCTGCTTCAATTTCTGGGCCTACTTCACCGCTCTGCTGGGCGGTTACACCGCCGATGCCTTGCTCGGCAAATTCCGCACCATCCTCCTCTTCGGGCTCGTCTACCTCGTCGGCATGACCACGCTGACCGCATCCGCAACACGGTACCTGTGGGTCGACTTCCCCACCACCGCGGGGCCAGTCGCCACATGGGCATTCTTCGCGGCCCTCTTCCTGGTGGCCACGGGGACGGGGGGTATCAAGTCGAACGTGTCCACCATGGTGGGCGACCAGCTAGCCGCATGCTCCTCGGAAGACATCGAGCGGGTGTTCCGCTGGTTCTACTGGTCCATCAACGCAGGGGCCCTGATTGGTCAACTCGTGTCGCCCACACTGAGCGACTTAGGACCCTTCAAGCGTGACTCAGCCGGGGACGTGATGGGTACGTCCTTCTGGCTGTCCTACTTGTTCCCCACCGCCGCGTTCGCCGTCGGCATATCGGTGTTCATCGCAGGTGGCCGGCTGTACCGCCACGTCCCCCCCGCGGGCAGCATCCTGTCCACCTTCGCGGGCGCGCTAAATTCGGCGCGCACCAACCGGTCGCACGCGCCACGCCCGCTTGACCGCTCCCGCACGTACCTGTCGTACATCGACCAAGCGCTGTACAGTCCTCAGGTGAGTGCTGTAGAGATTATTCTAAGTCGTTTTGTTGCACGTGAAAGTTATGCCTTTTAACGAAGCTGTTGTTGGTTGCACGTTCAATTGTGTGTTAACTAATGTCCAAGCAGTGAGCTCTAGTTTTTTAGGTGCACGGCAACATGTCGAGTCTTTCTCGCTGGGCATGGCATCATCATTGCTGACTTTTATGTTCGCCTCGGCTCCACACCAATGCCCTTATGGGCTGCCTCATGGCCACACCCTTATGGGCCGCTCCCCACCACCACCCTTACCCCATCGGCAGGTGGTTGCGGACCTCCAGCGCGTGTTGGACACGTGCCGTGTGTTCCTCTTCTTCCCCGTCTACTGGCTGCTCTACAACCAGATGCAGTCCAACTTCATCGCACAGGGAGGGTGGCTGCGTCGCCCCAGCTGGCTCACCGCGGAGCAGCTCAACCTGCTCGACGCTGCCATCATCGTTATTCTTGTACCCGTCTTTGACCGCTACATCTTCCCCGCGCTGCGCAAGCACCTGGGCGTCGCCCTGGGACCCATGGCCCGCATGACCGTTGGCTTCTGCCTCGCCGCGCTCGCGATGGTGTACACGGCTGTGTTGCAGCACGCGGTCGCCTCCGCTGGGTACTGGCGTCCGGACGGGTCCTACGTCGCCCCCGTTGACCAGCGAGTGTCCATTTGGTGGCAGGCAGTGCCGTACATGCTGATTGGGATTAGCGAGATCTTCACATCCATCTCCGCACTGGAGTTTGCGTACGGCGCTGCGCCGAAATCCATGCGCTCGCTCGTCATGTCGCTATTTTTATCCACCAGTGCCGCGGGCAGCGCGCTGGGCATGGTCATCGCGCCCTATTGCGCGCCACAGAACTTCACAGGTATCTTTTTGGGGTTTGGCGGCGCCATGCTGGCGCTCGCAGCCGTGTTTTGGGCGCGGTTCAAGAACTTTGCGCCGGGGGGGGAGCACGATGTGTACACCGTAGTCTCGCCGAGTGAAGTTTGATGGGCATGCTCAATATTGAGTATGTCAGCATGGTATGCGCACCATGGACTGTACATGTGCGGCCATCACAGTGGCACTTTGCTTACAGAATGCCTAATTGGATATATGCAGCGTGCCTCCTCAGTTGACTGTGCAAGGTTATGACCTGAGATGCTGTTTGCCGGCCTGTAGACATAAGCGCTAGGAGGTGCTGGCAAACAAAGATGAGTTGATGGCTGGCACTTGTCATGGGAACTCGAGATTCTATGACGGTTTCGATTTTAAAAAAATTAAAATTAAATTAAATTATAACATGACTCCGTTGGGAGATCATGTAGCACATATTCCCCCGTTTTCAGTCCCCCGAGCACTGCCGCCCGCCCCAGCGCTCCCCCTCCCTGATTGAACCTGGCTATGCCCCGTCCGCGGGTGCCCAGAGTAGTGGCCAGCGGATGAGAAATGTCACGGCGCCATCGAAGGTGTGCCGGCTTGGTGAACGCGCAACCTTTCATTAATTAGAGACACGCCCCCGTTGGGGAGTCGTTGAGCACAATGATACCGTATTATTTTACTGCATGCTTTCCATCGGCCTGTTTGTCGTACAACGAGAGGGGTTGCAGAGAGTCCCCTCTTCGTTCATGCCCGAAGGCAAGCCACAGTTGCATTCAACACTCTCTACAATAGTCAACACTAAATGCATCTCGACCATGTGCACACGGTGTGACATGGATAAGAAGAGGCTGACCACTACTGTGGGTCACTAAGACTTAAGTGTGCGGGGTATACAGGGTGCATTGGCTGAACAACTGAATTTAGCCGGGAGTATGCTGAGCCATACAAGATGGTGTCATCTAGGTTGCGGCCTTACTGATGTAGCAAGGCCATACATGTATAGTATCTCCGCACATCTGAACCCTGTGCTGCCAGATCTGCTTTGCGTCCGTTCCGAGCTTGGCACTGGATTCGTTGTCCACATCGTCGCGTCGCTGCAGCAACACGATGTTTTCTGGCATACGCGGGCTTTTGGTTCCCGCCGCACATTTGAAAGTGCTGTCCTCCGGCTTTTTGCCTTTGCACCGTGTGCAGTTCTTGGACGTTTGGAATCATGGCATGGCGCTAACGTGATGACTGACTAGCTAGACCTTTTCAGTGGTTTTCCATTTGCGGGCATTTCCTCGTAAATGGTGGGAGAGCGATCGCAGCAATGGTGCTCACCACTAGACACTCCCGGCCAGTTAGGCTCGAAACACACGCCCTGATCAAGCATGCTGTTTCCGGCCCCACCGTCTAGGTCATCTAGTCGCTCTACACGTAAGCCAGCCATAATTTCAATGCACAAGGATACACATTTCCATCACCATTCATCTTCATCATCCTGAACGACTCGAACACGCGGACAAGATAACGGCAGGCTCGAGCTACCATGGTCCGGATTCTCCCGATTTCTGGCCTGCGCTGGTTGTCTCCTTGATACATGTAGCTAGGCCATGCAGCAGCCTTTGATCTACCTGGATGGAGAAAGCGGTCTGGATCTCACGCCACCCAATGAATCGTTCATGCGGTTGGTGGATGCCTTGGCTCGACCCAGCTGCTCCCTGAGCAACCCTGCGCCCAGCCAGCCCCGATTTAATACCTTCACGAATCATGCCCACTGAGGTACGTGGTCGCTGCACGGCTGGCGCTTGCACAGGCCTGCCGCTGCGGCAAGAGGACCTGTACCCGTACCAGGAGCGGCCATGAATTACCCAATGGCATACACAATACCACACACACACGGAGGAGGTGGAGACACTTGCAGAAAAATCATTAGCCACACAGCCCCCATGCAACCAGCACAAGGCGGCATGACGCTCTTGGGACCGCCTTACTGGACGAGCGATGATGGACGGGAAACCCAAAGGGCTGACATCCCGGGCAACTGGCAGCGAACGACTTCAGAGCTTTGGTTCCGCTCCCAGGCCGAACTGTCGGGGCCCTGGATCGCCCCCTCCGCTGGACCGTGCTGCGGCCTGTGGGTGCTGCCCCTGCGCGCCCCGCGGCTAGCCGAGGCGGACCTTATAAGCCCTCGCGAGCGCCACAAGTGGGCCACAAGTGATGTGGACTACCTGGTCCCACAGCTCTCCGGCCCCTTGGTGGACGGCCACCACGACAAGTGGACTCCCAAGGAACGGGCTGCTGCAAACTCCACCCTCTGAAACGATGCCGCCATGGGGGTGGGCAATATCTCACCATACATTAGTCCATCAGGGTTAAGACTCCGTGACTCCCCAACGGGAGCACGAGTTGAACTCATCACTTATTCAATATCTCACCAGAGGTTGCCAAGGCGCATCCACCGCACCTTGTTGGCATGCTTCTATTCCCTGCCTGCCCGTGAGATCTCCAAAATCTCAATAATGCCCGCGAGCTGGGCCACGTCCTCGTCTGGCATGAAGTGTGCGGGGCTGAGCGACACGTCGCAGTGCAGGCCCCACTTGTAGAGGCAGAACTGGATGGAGTGGTGCCCACTGCAGCCACGCAGTGCATCCCATGAGGCACAAGATGGAGGCAGTCAGGAATTCAGCCGTCTGAGAGAGGGAGGGCCGGTTAGTAAAAGCTGGCGTGCACCTTTGAGACCTTGCATGCCGTCCATGCAAGCAACGGCTAAGCCCCCCGGAAATCCTAATTCAGCACGCCATGCAGGGCAAGCCAGGGTGCACTTTACGTATATTGGCATGCATGACAGGTGGCGTCACGATGCCCCATGATGCAATAAAGAAGGTGCTACAAGATCGAGCAGATAGCATTCTACCACCCGTGCAGTGAAATATCTACAAAGCCACTTTTTCAAAAAATTCAAACTATTACTGAGGACATTAATTTTAGAAAGTAGAAACTGGGTTGCCCTGCAAACTAGATATCCTAAAAGGGTAAGAAAATTTCTAGTTTTGGTCCCAGAAGGTGCCAGCATTCGACTTGGGGACTACCTCTAAGGGTTCCCTGAATATGGGGGGTAAGGGGGGTTCCACACTTGACTCGACTTTGGGTTGCCGACGGGCGAAAATCCATAGGTTTTCTAGTCAAAGTAGCATCGACATCAATTGGCACAGTACGGCCCATTGCGCAATTCCCTGGATTTCGTGCAGCCAGCAAATGGACCTGGTCACACTTATTCAAACTGCTTGGCCACGCCACGCTGTGGACGAGGGAACAGTGGGGGGATGTTGAAGTACTTCAGCGGACTTGTGCGCTCGGGGTGGTCTGGGACATGACTGTGCAAGATAGATCTATCCGAATTTCGATATTCCCATCCTTACTGCGTAGTTCGCGGTCACTATTGACTATACAGAAGTTGCCCGATCTCCGGCCATAACGTAGTCCGGGCAAGTGTGACGGGGTAGTTCGTCGAACCCCCCCATACTTCTGGCAGTTTTAGTCAAGCGTGGGAAGCCCCTACGGGTGTTTCCACACTTGACTTCGACTGGGCGAAATCTAAGGTATTTCGGTGAAATCTAGAGGCCAACACGCGGTTACACATGTGGACTGGGCAAAATCTTGCTATGTCCTACGGACTAGCTAAAACGGGGCGGAATCCCGGCATTCGGCTAGATTTCGACTATCTTTCCCTGGCCTCCTTCCGCACCGGGCCCAAGGGTAAATGCAACTAGGCTGGAAGTAACCACAAATGTGGACCAGGTGGCGTGGCGCCGGCAAGCCTGTCACAATTGAGGCTTCAAATATATATATTGCACGCGCCTGCCTGCACCGCCGGTACCCGTGCCAAGGAATGGAGCGGGCCCGCAAGCGCGGCGGGCTGATGATGAAACCGCTCGCCCGGAAGGCGCCAAAGCCGGCCGCAACGAAGGCATCGGCCGGTGCCTCGGCATCCCCCATGGTACCGTTTCTTGGGCACTTGGCACAGGAGGACCGCAATGTCCTCTGGAGGAATGGTGCCCATGACACCGCACATTTCCTCCTGGTTAGCGAGAAACTGAGTTTTGCCGCTGGGGCCAGCTATGCCGCGGATTCCGTTGTGGATAACCGGCTCCCCAGCCGCAGCGGAAGCGGCGACTGTGCCCACGGCTTGCTGGCCGTGCGGCCGTGAGAGGTGTGGCCGCCGAACGGCAGCCGGCAAATCGTAGCAGATCTTGGATACTCACCGTAGGTTGATCGAGCTAGGAAATTCACACAGATGACGAGAAATGCCTTGCGGCCAGGAAAAGCCAAATTTGATGATGGGCTGGTCATGGAGTTCGTGTTTGCCAGTGTTAGATGCTCAGTTGATAGAACAATTCTTTATATGCTTAAACATGTCCGCGCCTGAAAAGTTGTCCAGTTTTGGGGGGCGTTGCAGTTGCTTCCTTTACGGTTGGCTATACCTGACAACTTGATTTTGCAGCAGCAGCAGCAGCAGCAGCAGCAGCAGCAGCAGAAGAAGAAGAAGAAGAAGAAGAAGAAGAAGAAGAAGAAGAAGAAGAAGAAGAAGAAGAAGAAGAAGAAGAAGAAGAAGAAGAAGAAGAAGAAGAAGAAGAAGAAGAAGAAGAAGAAGAAGAAGAAGAAGAAGAAGAAGAAGAAGAAGAAGAAGAAGAAGAAGAAGAAGAAGAAGAAGAAGAAGAAGAAGAAGAAGAAGAAGAAGAAGAAGAAGAAGAAGAAGAAGACGAAGAAGAAGAAGAAGCCTGCTGGGCATCATTATTCCGCAATAATCATTGCGTAATAGCATGCTCTACGATCTGGGTTATTCTTGGGCGATCCATGCAAATTTACTGGGCAGAAAATGGCCGTGTATAGAGGAGTAAGGACTTCAGTGGTTGGATAAAGCAAACGTCGATGCACGGAGCCCAAGTTGGGCTCCGTGCATCGACGTTCTGCCCAAGAGCTGCTATGACTGCAGCGGACAAGTGTACAAGGCCATGGTTGAGCTAAACATGCAGCAGTGGGTTCACGGGATTGCTTTCCTCCTTGTTTCGCAACTACCGAACGATATCCAACGCAACATGTGGATATTCCTTATTACAAAATTGGCAACGAGCAACAGCGGACGTTGGCCGGCTTACTTAACGGAAACGGGTGAAAGGTATGCACTTCCTACGCATAGTAGACAGTGCCAAATCCGGGGAAGTTGACGCCATTATCTCACGAAGGTTGGCCACAATGCAAAATTGGAAAAAGGCTTGGAGAATTGATCGATAAATGAAGGGGTTGGAAATCTAAGGTCAAAATGAAGTAGAAACTGAGCAAGTGTTGTATGGAAATGCTGCAGTAAAATGGTCCTTCCATTCTAGATCCTGTCAGAAGGGCAGTTTTCATAACCAGATAGCGCTTTGCAAGGCTGCTCTTGGACAGATGCTAGCAAGGCAGCCTAGGGCAAAAGCAAGGTGGTGTTCTTCTCCTCTTGTCTGCCCCCTTTCCTATAAGGAGTTCCTGAACATGCCAAGGTATAAAATTTGATGGTTTTTTTTAATAACAGGATTGGCTTTAAAACAATTAGGCAGCGTTTACAGAAGCGCACATATAGTGTGCAACGCCAAGCAAAGCCTACCATCATAGAGGCGGGTGCATGGTAATACAGGGGTGCAGGAGACAGCACAAACATAGGGTGGTGGAAAGGCATTACAAAAGAGCAGTTTTCATTCATTTAGACGCCTAGCTTGCTTTATATGCTGCCTTTAGTCCTGGTTTAAGGGCCTTGCGTAATGCTATGCCACCACTTCAGTTGGTTTGGTGTGGCTTTTCCCACCACTTCAAAGCATACGCCTATTACAGGCGACAATGTCGATGTTTGCCAGCATGACAAGAGCATGCCCATGCATGCATTATTGTTCCCTGTGAACTGCACGGCCACATGCTGGGGTGGTAGGATTTCGACACTTAAGTGCACTAGTTTTTATGTGTGACTGCCGCTCCCCTTCCCATTCAGAGAAGTTATCATGCGGTGTATAAAGTGTGAGGCAAGATGACCTTGATATGCTGGCAGATTCTGTAGTCATTATTCATGCCAGCGGCTACTAAATGGTCCTTGATTGTGCTGGTGAAAGTGCCAAACTACTGTACACTTTTCTGGGAGTGCTTCAAGGGCTTCAACAGGCATGCTAATTCAACCAAGATATAAGCGAGTAAGTTGTTACTTGCGGTGTAAATAGGACCATTGGCTGAAATGCCGCTGTAAAATATACTTGTGCACCATGGCATTATTTGTGCTCAAACAGAATGCTATTGGTCCCAAGTTGAGTGGCTGACACCCAGCTACGCCTCCAGCATGGCGCTGACGTCAGACCTCACATATGATCCCTATCTCCCATCGACCATAATTTAGCACGGCCATGTTTGCTACAATGAGACAACGAGCTGTGTGCGTCTCCTTATACTGCCCTTGCATTTTACATCCAATCCTAAATCCATTTCCATAGGTCTTTACTACACGTCTGTATGTCTGCTACGCGTCTCTAGGTCTGCTGACCTACAAGGGCGTTTTGAAATTCCTAGAAATACGGCCGTGGCATTAATTGCCATACATAACATCTCCATTTTGTAGGAAATATTTCACCGCACCGCCTTGGTAGATATTTCACCGCACAGGAGGTAGTATGCCAACTTGCTCTTATGGACACACCATACCATACCATTCAACAATATGAAACAATGGAAGTCAAGATGGCGACGCCTATAGTTGCTGCCCGCTAGCAAGCAGCAAAACACCCACCATTGAGAATCTCGACGCGCACGCAACAACGAGGAAGAACAAACTATTACAACTATCGAACATTAGTGCCGTGGTTATGCTTCCAGCTGTTGATCCTTGGACTTCAGGCTAGGAACTTGAAATGGGAAGTAAACTTTCTTGCAATGGAAAGTAAACTTGAATGGCCCACGCACACCGGGGTTGACAGTGGCATGTCCTGCTCAATCTGGGCAATGGCTGAGGCGGCCAGTAGGTAATGATGTGGGGGAAGATACACCCTACTATGCGCCTAGAACCATGATGGCATAGTTACACGTGGAACAACTTACCTCCTGTGCTGGAATGCCGTGATGAATTTTGCCTTGGGGCACCTTTGAAGGAAAAACGTCACGGTGGCGAACAGGTCATCAAAATCTGCAAGTTTACATCATGGCATGCGGCGCAGCACGCAGTTATCCTTGTGCCATGCTACAAAACAGGCATACCTCAGAGCCTATACACAGTTATCATACATATGGGCGGGGTAGCATCCCCCAGAGCCTATACAAGCATGCCTTACGATGGACACGACACTTCACCCACGGTGCGCGTTGGGAGCCCGTGACACTGGGCCATGCGTGGCTGTGCGCTGGCTAGGCATGCATGAGCTGAGGCACGATACCTCACCTGCGCTGTCGTAGAGGACGTCCGCCCCCAGGATGAAGTCAAAGGGCCCCTTCTCCAGCAGGGACATCAGGTCAGTCGTGAATTGGCCCCAGCTCAAGCCAACAACCTGCGGATGGGCAAGGGGGGGCAAACAACAGCAGGTAAAAGCGGATTTTGCAAGCGTAACAGCTTTCACATCGGCCATGCCTGGTTTGGCCGGGAGACGGTTCCTCTTGCCACGGATGGCAGAGCGGGACTCAACCACATTCGCCGGAGAACAGCAGACGGCCAAAGAGCTTGGATGTGGATGGCTACCGTCGCGATCGATCATGGTGCATTTCTTCACAGCGCTACTCTCGCCCATATGCCGATGGATTAGGGAACATGCAATACGGCGCTATTCTCGCCCATATGCCGATGGATTAGGAAACATGCAATACGGCGCTATTCTCGCCCATATGCCGATGGATTAGGGAATATGCAATCCCCAAGCACAGTGAATGCCTGCCCGACACCCTGTGCCACCCCAAGCCTAGCCTTATGCCACTCTGCCACTCTGCCACCCTGCCACCCTGCCACCCTGCCACCCTGCCACCCTGCCACCCTGCCACCCTGCCACCCTGCCACCCGACCACCCTGGACGTAGCCTAGCGCTAGCCACCCTACCACCAATGTCCCTCCATGACAACCCACCACTCCAGAATGTGGGATAAGAAATGTGAGAACGGGGCTACCCGCCGCAAGCACCACCGCCGCTGGCACACACAATTTTTTGCTCCAACTCCATGGCTAGCTGGTGTGCCATCATTCATGTGCATCGACTGTCATTTATGTTCCATGCATAAACCCTAGCTCACACCCTACCTCGCATTTGGTGTGCACCGAGGGTGTCCACACCTCACTCATGAACAAACCTCGCAGTTGGCGTGATTGAGCTCTGCGTTGGCTCGAACATTTGCCAGCACCTGCGTGCCGCAAGCGTAGGGCAGCACGGCCCAACACCGGTCACCAAGGGCCAAGCATCCATGCAGAGGTTCGGGTACGCAAGGGGTGCGCACACGCACGCTGTGGAGCCCATGCAGGGTTCAGGGGTCAGGCAAGCCAGCACTCAGCAGTGCCGGTACGCTCACGGACAAAAGCGGGCAGGGACCAACCATTAGCCTTCGAAAAGCAAGGTGTGTTCAAGCACATGCAGGCATCCACAGCTGCCCTCCCCATTGCTCAAGTGTTTGTAGACGGTACAGCCGCGGTAGATGTACACCAGCAGCGAGTAGTTTGCGTGCAAAATTAGCTCGAGGCCACTCATGAGGTCCATATTTTAGACTAGCTGTGGACATATATGTACAGATTACGTCTTTGGGAGACATCCACTGTATCTTAAATTGGAGGAACCACTGTATCTTAAATTGGGGGATTCAGTGCTCCGTGGTCCCCCAACGGTGACACGAGACTAATTCATTAACGAATACGTACACCACCCACCCATGGAAGACAGGGGACCGTGCCCGCGGTTGGATGCCATAGAAGCCATTTTCCCAGAAATGGCGCTACACCTGTCTGTAGAGACTTATAGAGAGGGTGGGTGGCTGAAGCGAAACAGAGATTGTGCCAGGACTGACAACAGAAGCTTGGGAGGACGTGGGTGGGTTTCGCCCCAACGTTGGAACGAGGATGGGGGGTGCCCTACACCATAGTACACCCTATGGTAAGTGCGGCAGTCCACTAGTGGAACATCCATGCCTGTTCCCCCCCCGGGCTCCGGGATGCCCACACGGAGCAACAGTAATCTAGCTTAATTTCTCCTCCCCCTCCCCCCCCTTGGTTGAAAGTGGATGACAGTTGGCAGCACCACGTTGTACCCAAAGCAGGACACTGGCGCACGCACCGCGGCCTCATCCGCCTTGTCGGTGAGGACAAGACGTGCTGCCCCGACAGCATGGGCCACCAGCCCTGGCAACGCAGTGCCGGCACCCAGCTGTCAACACAAACAGTCCAACACAACCGGGGGGGAAGGCAGGGGCTAAATGAGTGGACAAGAAAAGAGCAATCAACTGCATGCTCCCGTCGACTGTTTCTAATCACCACACTCGTGATGGATCCACCGCCCGTGCTGGTTGTGGTGCCCTACTCAAATATATGCATAGCCCCCCCACCCGCACCCACACCCTATCCCCACCGACACACGCCCGCACACACACGCGCACACACGCTCGCACACGCACATACACACTCGCGAGGGAGTTATGCTAATGGTGCCAGACATGAATCATACTTTCTTCCTCAAAATTCTAGTCACCGGCTTTCCCACATCCGCAGCCGACTTCGGGCTCAAGTAGGCTTCCAGAGGTGCTTTACTACTGTGTACTGAATATCAAACATACGTATACACATAGAGCTGCCCTAAGAGCCCAACATGCCGCTCACACGTGTGCGGTCATAGCTACCACACCACCAGACCATCACAACCGCTAGTACAAAATACCCCGAGTCTAATTTTTATTAATCGGCAATGTTAGGGAATGCCCGCCTGCATGTGTGGAACGAGGTGACCGTGATCGCCAGGCCCCCTACATATAAGGGAAGCGTTGGACAAGTTCTAAAGTGTCCCCTCGTGGTCAAAAAGGGGGGCCGAGAAAAGACGGGAGACCACAAAAGAATATCGGATGCACTTATACTTTGGTGTGCATTCTTGCATCCTACATACAGTAAAGGGGCTTGTCGGCGTACCTCTATCACACTGGATCCCTGGAATCGCTGCCGTTGATGCCACACATAATGCCCGAGGGCCAGGCTGCTTGGCCAGGGGTACAATCCGTAGCTCTTCAAAGGGTCATCGATCTGTCAATTGCGCAGTTACGAGACACGACCTTGCATGAAAACGGCGAGTAAACAGGGCGTTGTCCTTAGGCCCCCATGTATGACGTGGAATGTAATGGCCGTGACCACTTAACGAAAAGAGAACTCCCAATTATCATTCGAACCAATTGTTACTGCAAAATATTAACCCACCGCAAGCTGCTGCTTTATTATGACCCTTTCCGGGTGACCCTTTTCCCCAATTTCTATGCAGGACTGCGACTCCATGTCGGCATGATGATGAGATATAAGTTATGCGATGCTACATTTGCGGCATTGTGTAACGGCCAAGGCGATTATCTTCTTCAAGTCACACACCAAACGTTGGTGGACTACACACTGGGTCACCGCCATCATAAACCGTTGAACTCCACCAGCTGCCGTTAAAAATCTAAGACACGCGTTTTCCCCGATATCCTTTTCCTACTGCACTAAGAGTGCGTGGGAACTTACGACCCTATAAATTTAATTAATGCGGGAACGTGCCAGCCATAAATTCTTGTTCATGTTGTGGCACGAAAGACTACTTGGGCCAATTTCGGTATCTGACCCGAGTCACCTCAGGACTGAGAACACTGGCAATCAGCCATGTCATGGCATGACTCGATCTTTTCCCGCCACATGGCTCGCCCTCAATGCAAGCGCAGGAGCCCGAAGATCAAGGTTCCCGAGACCTGTGGCTATAGTGTTTTTGTACTAGCTAGTACAGAATTTCTGGACATAACCGGCTGATTAGTGGTTCCTCCATCATCCAGCTCACCCGCGCAGGTGGGTAGTAGTAGGTCGCGAGAATAATCGGATGAATTTGCTGAGGATTGCCCATGCGGGATATCATCAAATTATATTTTGCTGGAGGTGGGAAATAATGGCTACGAGCAAGTCGCTGAGCAAGTAAACATAGCCGGCAGTAAGGGTTTGAAGGGAGAAGTGCTTAAAACTTTCCCCCCCTCCCTGTTATTACTTTGCCCACGACATTAAGCTGGCCGGCGAGGTCGGAAATGTCAGTCATGATCCAAACCTCCGTGTGGGGAGCGACCCATGCTGAAAATGTCGTCGGTGGGAGTACCGGCCCACGCAGTCAGAATCGGCGTAGCTCGGCCGGTCGGGTAGAGGCCTCACCATGTTTGAGGACAAGGGCGTCTAAGGGAGATATGTTTGCCTCTGCTGTCAATGGTATCCATGCTGGTCAACGGCTCGGCTGGTGCACGGTAACGCCCCGTCTTCAACCGGGACTGTCCTTGGGACGGCCTGGTCGCACTATGCCTCGCGCCGCGACCGCCGCCTTGGAGGCTTCGAAAGCGAACACGGAGCTCGTCAAATGGCTGATATCTAAAGGCCTCCCGCCGCAGGTACGCTCAACCGCCCAACCCAACCCGTTACGATATATTAGCATCGTAGCCTGCCAAAAACGCGCCTCTGGCCGTTCTGCCTCCGCCCATGCCGGTGGAAACGAGTGCGTCTGCTATACTGTTAAGTGTCGTTGTATGATAATTGGAGGCTAGTTTCCGTACCTAGCGTAAATGTCTGCGCACATACCTAGCCAGCAGCTGCTTCAACATGTACACATCTAGATGTCATGTGCACTAAACTTTTGCACGCTGAGAGCTCCGGAGTGTCCGTGATAACTGCCACATGTTTTCGCCCAATTGCTCACTTTCTATGCACCTACCTGTATGTCTGTGATGTTTAAGATGTTGGACGCCGGTGATCGCTACGGCATCCTAGGCACCTGAACGGCATGTGTGGGTGCATTCGTGTCCTGTTCACACACGCAGCTGTCACCTTGGTCACTTTCCAGACTGCAGTGGACTGTATACTGCACGGCACACATGCACTTAAGCATGCACTGAAGGGCATGTTACTGTGAGGCGCAAGTGGGGTACCCCGCCATTGGAAAGGGATGGGACATTGAATAGAGCATGTGGTTTCAAATATATAGCACCTGCAGTCGCTGCGGCATCTATCAGCCACTACCGCATGCACTATTCGTTCCTGCGCTGCTTCACCCATGGTTTCCGGCAAGCTGACGTGCGCCAGTGCAAGTTATCGCCACTCAGCCTCGATGGTAAAGTGAAGGGCGTCCTATGATCCGAGTCATTTGGCATGATTCCAGTCAGCGTCTCGCTAATACAACGCCAGGTTGTTTGATAGATAATATTCAAAGTTTAATGATGTTGCATCTCCGAAACCAGGGTATATTTCCTATTGATGCGCTGCTTGTGCATTGGCCTAATGTTGTGATTTCCTATTGTTATGCGACAGCCGAATGTACTGTTATGGCTGCATGTCGTGCATGGCCTTGTGTAATAATACGGCCATTCTTTTCCTGATCTTTCTTATGCATTCCGTGTATGATTTTCTTGTCCAACATTCCCTGTTGCAACATGTCGTGGGTGACACGCCGCATGCGTGAAAAACACACCGCATGCCCCCGCCCAGCGCGTGATCCTGGACAACTGCAAAGGGGAGGGCGTCGGCGTCATCGCAGACACACGGCTGGAGGTGTGTAGAGTGGACGGGGGAGATACGCGGGCGCATGGCGGGAGGTATACAGCCATCGCTGGGGTGGGAGGGACCATGGGTTGTGGGCGCACATGGTGGGAGGTGCCCAACCATCGGTGGGTTAGGAGGGACCATGCCTCGCCATGGGGTCTGTCTGCTTGGAGGTGCAGGTGACAGGGAGCTGCTGGGAATCAAGCGCATTGCTATGATCTGTGTAGTGTTACGTCACCGCCCCATCCCTGCTTCCTGCTCCTCTATCCATTGTATGTTCACACCCTGGCCCCTGCCCCTGCCCTCTGCTACCTTCTCTGCCCCTTCTCTTCTATTGCCATCTCGCCCCTGTCCCAGCCCAATGACGTCGCCATCCGCATCCCCGACAGCCTGGCCGTGACGTCGGTGGACGTCAACAAGAACCCCGTGCTGGCGGCCGCCGCTAAGGGTGAGCGCTGGTCGCGTGCCAGGTGTCACCCTGGTGCTTGCCCTGCTGGGCAGAGCATCTAGATAAACACCTTTCAAGCAACAACCATGCTGATGACACGACATGCTTACTTGTGATGGCTTGTGATGGCATCGTGTGGCGTTTTATCTTTGGGTGCCATGGTCCCATGGCAAGAGGGCTTGATGTGGTGCTCTGCTCGGCGGGCTGCTGCGGCAGCAGGCCTGGTGGCGGTGGAGTGCGCCCAGCTGCTGGCATCCTCATGCTCTCACCTTGCTGCTTGCCGGTGGTGATGGTGATGATGCTTACAAGGCGCACTGGCTGACACTGCGTAGCAGCGTCCCCACAGAAACTGTAGCAGCGACCCCACGGGAGGGCCCCATGCATCTTGTACAGTACCGTGTCAGGCCGTACCTGGGGTGTTTCCATGGGTCTGGTAACCCATAGGTCACAACATACTTCCCACACTAGCAAACTAGGTCACAACATACTTCCCACACTAGCAAACTAGGTCACAACATACTTCCCACTCTAGCAAACTAGGTCACAACATACTTCCCACACTAGCAAACTAGGTCACAACATACTTCCCACACTAGCAAACTAGGTCACAACATACTTCCCACTCTAGCAAACTAGGTCACAACATACTTCCCAGTACGCGTACCAGGTCACAACATACTTTCCTCACTAGCAAACTAGGTCACAACATACTTCCCAGTACGCGCACCAGGTCACAACATACTTCCCACACTAGCAAACTAGGTCACAACATACTTCCCAGTACGCGTACCATTAAACATACATGTGGTGATCACCATTATTGTACATGCTCGCGGATCACACTGCCCTCATTCAGCCCTCATTAAACCCTCATTCAGCCATCATTCTCCCTCATCCACCTCTCCAGGGATGTCCCTCCTTCTCCTGTACCTACACAGGCCCTCCCGTTCCATTTGCTCGCGTCCCCTTTGACTCGCGCGCCCTAGTTTGCTCACATCCCCTTCGACCAGCGCGCCCTGGTTTGCTCTGCGGGCTCTTGTACGGTAGACCTGCCAATCAGCCTATTGTTTCATGACCTAAACCGCGCGCATACTTGGCTCTCACAATCCCTTTACCTCTGTCCCCTTCTTCCCCGCACACTCCTCCCCCCGCTGTTCCCCCTTTATTTCACCCCCTCCTGTCCCCACCACCAGGCCGCGGCGACATCATCGGCTTCACGCTGTGGCTGATGATGGAGCGCCTCAAGGGAGCGTCCTCCGAGTGGGCGCCCTACGTGGCCAGCTTGCCCAGCGAGACCATGTCGCCGCTCCTGTGGACGCAGCAGGAGCGGGACGCGCTGCTCAAGCCGTGCTTCGCCAGAAGTAAGTGATGCAACGAATCGTAACGATGCCAGAAGTAAGTGATGCAACAAATCGTAATGATGCCAGAAGTGATGCAACGAATCGTAATGATGCCAGAAGTGATGCACTGAATCATGATGATGCCAGAAGTGATGCAACGAATCGTAATGATGCCAGAAGTGATGCAACAAATCGTAATAATGCCAGAAGTAAGTGATGCAACGAATCGTGATGACGCCAGAAGTAAGTGATGCAACGAATCGTGATGATGCCAGAAGTAAGTGATGCAACGAATCGTAATGATGCCAGAAGTAAGTGATGCAACGAATCGTAATGATGCCAGAAGTGATGCACTGAATCGTGATGATGCCAGAAGTGATGCAACGAATCGTAATGATGCCAGAAGTAAGTGATGCAACGAATCGTAATGATGCCAGAAGTGTTGCAACGAATCGTAATGATGCCAGAAGTGATGCAACAAATCGTAATAATGCCAGAAGTAAGTGATGCAACGAATCGTAATGATGCCAGAAGTAAGTGATGCAACGAATCGTAATGATGCCAGAAGTAAGTGATGCAACGAATCGTAATGATGCCAGAAGTGATGCACTGAATCGTGATGATGCCAGAAGTGATGCAACGAATCGTAATGATGCCAGAAGTAAGTGATGCAACGAATCGTAATGATGCCAGAAGTGATGCAACGAATCATGATGATGCCAGAAGTGATGGAACGAATCGTAATGATGCCAGAAGTAAGTGATGCAACGAATCGTAATGATGCCAGAAGTAAGTGATGCAACGAATCGTAATGATGCCAGAAGTAAGTGATGCAACAAATCATGATGATGCCTGGACAGGCCCTATTCCACGGGAAGTGAGTGGTGGACAAGCCTGGCTTTGCAGGGCTGAGGAGTGGCCAAGCCTTGCTTTTGCCAGGACTAACGGGTGGACAAGCCTTGCTGTGCCAGGGCTAAGGGTTGAGCAAGCCTTGCTTTGCTGTGGGGAGTGATGCTGCCGGGAGTAAGGAGCAGTTGACAGGCAACGCGTGGCGAGGAGCAAGCGCTTGGCAAGCCATGAAGGGTGGGACGGGGGTGATGGACAAGGCATGTGTCGCAGGTAGTGCGCGATGGATGGATGTTCTAGTTGGTTGGGTGTCCTCATGTCTGTGGTGCCAACTTCTTTCTGACCCATGTTATATGCATCGGCCCCGCCTGCCTTGCCCCCGTCTCCTGCCTTGACTGTCACCCCCCTTTGCCTTCCGCCCCCTTTCCTCTTTGCGGCCCCCTTCCCTTTTTCCCCTTGCCGAACCCTTCCCCTTCCCCTTTTCCTTCCCCGCTCACCAGAGGAGGCGGAGACGCGACTTAAGTCGCTGCAGGAGACGTTCAACGAGCTGGAGGCGACCGCCTTCTCACAGGACCGACAGGTGAGGGTGCAGCGCCTTGTCTCAGGACGGACAGATGAGGGTGCAGCGCCTTGTCACAGGACGGACAGATGAGCGTGCAGCGCCTTGTCACTGGACCGACAGGTGAGGGTGCAGCGCCTTGTCACAGGG
>RPFO01000065.1:735267-746581 GCA_009746045.1 Mesostigma viride
CACCACACCACACCACACCACACCACACCACACCACACCACACCACACCACACCACACCACACCACACCACACCACACCACACCACACCACACCACACCACACCACACCACACCACACCACACCGCACCACACCACACCACACCACACCACACCACACCACACCACACCACACCACACCACACCACACCACACCACACCACACCACACCACACCACACCACACCACACCGCACCACACCACACCACACCACACCGCACCACACCACACCACACCACACCACACCACACCATGTGCACCACACCACACCACACCACACCGCACCACACCACACCACACCACACCACACCACACCACACCACACCACACCACACCACACCACACCGCACCACACCACACCACACCACACCACACCACACCGCACCACACCACACCACACCGCACCACACCACACCACACCACACCACACCACACCACACCACACCACACCACACCACACCACACCACATCTCATCTCATCTCATCTCACCAAGCATCCCATGAGGTGGCTGGTGAACACTAATACCAGATGGTGAACACTTGATGGTGCGTTACACCACACCACACCACACCACACCACACCACACCACACCACACCACACCACACCACACCACACCACACAGTATACTATAGTGACCACACCACACCACACCACACCGCACCACACCACACCACACCACACCACACCACACCGCACCACACCACACCACACCACACCACACCACACCACACCGCACCACACCACACCACACCACACCACACCACACCACACCACACCACACCACACCACACCACACCACACCACACCACACCACACCACACCACACCACACCACACCACACCACACCACACCACACCACACCACACCATGTGCACCACACCACACCACACCACACCACACCACACCACACCATGTGCACCACACCACACCACACCACACCACACCACACCACACCACACCACACCACACCACACCACACCACACCACACCATGTGCACCACACCACACCACACCACACCACACCACACCACACCGCACCACACCACACCACACCGCACCACACCACACCACACCACACCACACCACACCACACCGCACCACACCACACCACACCACACCACACCACACCACACCACACCACACCACACCACACCACACCACACCACACCACACCACACCACACCACACCACACCACACCACACCACACCACACCACACCACACCACACCACACCACACCACACCACACCACACCACACCACACCACACCACACCACACCACACCACACCACACCACACCACACCACACCACACCACACAGTATACTATAGTGACCACACCACACCACACCACACCACACCACACCACACCACACCACACCACACCACACCACACCACACCACACCACACCACACCACACCACACCACACCACACCACACCACACCACACCACACCACACCACACCACACATGTTTGCCATGGGCACACCTCACAACACGGGCTTGCCATGGATGAATGCATTTGACTCCTGGCGGAGTTCTTGATGCAACCCATCCTTGTTGCGGAGAGTAAAAAAAGCTTCGATTTTAAAGATTAAGCCCCTGGTAACTTCGAAAATTTCGGCCCTGTTTTTTCCACTTTACAAGCTGATGTAAGCATCGCGTGACGCTTGATGTTGGTCCGTCGGTCGGTGGACCGTTAGCACGAGTGGTTGTGTGCCTCTCTTGATGTATGGGGCGCTATCATACACCCGAAACCGATGCATGCACGTCATCAATACAGCGACTTCCAGTTATTATCCCTCTGGTTTTAATGAAATCCCTCGCTGCCATCCTCCCCCCCCCCCCTCCCCTCCCTCCAGGTCCCCCTGGCGGACTGCCTCAACCACCGCAGCAGCTGCAACGCGGTGCTGGACTTTGACATCGACACGAGCACGGTGGGTGCCATATGCTGGCATCAGATCCCCACTAGCCTTTCCTTTATACGTCCAGCACGGGTGGCGTCTGGCCACCGTACGGCCCGGTCGCCCCCGCGATGTCTAGTAAAAATGGAGCATTTCCAGCAGCGCTCCTGGGTCTATGGCTAGTAAGCCATCTGCTGTTGGTTTATCGCGATTTGTTGCAAAATAGCAAGTGTTGGAGAGAATGCAAATTGCCCACTGGCACCCGCCTCCCCCTGCTTGCTGTTTTCTCGGCCACGATGATGTACAAGTGGGGCACCAGCTGGCCCCCAGCCTGACTTTCTGGACTAGTGGCTTGTTTTCTTTTTGGCACGGAAAGTAGGGCTGACAGTGGTGTTGCTGTCCATGATGGCATCCGCCACGCCCTCTTGGGCCCAGCCACGGGTGCTCGAGCTGGTCTAGGCAAGTGCTGTGTTTGCTAGTACCGTGCGATGTCCCGACTCGCTATTGCACGAGGCAGGCTCTACTGTGCACTTGCTATCTCCTTTAGAGGAGCTATGTGCCTGTGTACTTGCTATTCCCCGTGAGAGCCACTGGCACTTGTGCAAGCTGGCGTCATGTGCTGGCGGTTTAAGTGCAAATTGCTCCTGTGGGACATCAATTCGTCCTTCTCTCCAGAAATTCGGGCTATCTCTCCAGAATCTGGGCAAATTCAACAAAAGCGGACAAGTCTGGATTTCCCACACTTCGCTCAGTTACACTGCTCTTGACTACAGCACCTATGTGTGACATGGCCTCTGATGATGTCAGCGCTCCCTGTGCTGCTCATGGCAGCATGGTCCCTATTGTACACCACTCACATCCTCCGTCCTCGATAACGGGTGGTATGGCCTGGCGGTGGTTGCTGCCTGCGTGGTGCGTGCACGGTGGCCCCCCCAACGGAGACCAGGTCGTGCTTAAGGTGGACCGCGCGTACAACGTGGGCGACCAGGTGGTCGTCAATTACGGTTTGGGCAAGCCAAACTGGGAGCTCCTGCTCAGGTGAGGGCGCGCACATGTAGGCCATGGAGCTGCTTGAAGGTATATGCGTGGGTTGCTGTACTGCTTGCCAGCAGTGGGGCGAGCAACGGCACGTGCCCATGATGGTATTCTAGTGGGTAGCATCGCACAGGCCAGCCGACAGGCAGGCGGGCAGGCTGGCTGGCTACAAAATGTATCATATCGTGGTTCTCTGAACATAGTTTCTTTATAGTGAGATGGAAGGGTAGCCGCTATTGCTAGGTTATTGGGTTCACGTGACATACCTTTTGAGGCCGGTGCGGCCTGATCCAGATCAGTCGTGGCCAAAGCTTTGGCCAGTGTTTCTTGGCCAGCTGGCAGGAGCTACGATGAGATATAAACCTGCCACTGTCTAGGTTTCTTTGTTAATGGCGTAGTGATTAACTAGATCCAGATTCTTTCCCTCACGCAATATGTGACCTAATAGCCCCGGCAGCCTTACGTAAGCTGCCGGCAATTAGAACGCCACATTGCGTCATTTGTTCAGACGCAACATTTGCGTGGCTAAAAAATGCCGTCCGGGCCAAGGCCGCATGACACGCAAAAAGGACAAAAAGAAACCCACCTAGCTAAGGTCGGCCTCTTTTCTTTTCACAAGAGCGGCGACAGCAAGCCAGGGGAAACGAACCTCTGGTTTGACGAACCTGTACTGTCGGAGCCATTTTTGGCCCTGAGCAGCAATGCCGAAGGGGCGCAAAGCTACAGGAGGGCAGGCAGCGCGCGGGGAGGACGGGACGCCCACACCGCGGGCTGCTGCCGCCAGTCACGCGCCAGTCGCCTTCAGCGCCAAAAAGAAGCAGCTCGCCACTCTGCTCGCCAAGTGCATCAGCCCCGCAGAGGCGGTGGGGGCAGTCGAGCAGGTCTTCGGTGCCGAGGACTGGGTGACGGACGCCAGCTCGTGGAGCTCGAGCCAGCTGAAGTCTGTCGTGCAGTTGCTGGCCGATCACGTTGATGTTGGCGACGTGTTGGACGCACGTGACCCAAACGGAACGTTGGTGGCAAAACTGCTGGCCGTGGCAGATCTCGCGGCGGACGAGGAGGAGGATCAGGCGCTGCCACCAACGACACCTGCGCAGCGAAAAATGGCCAAGCCGAAAGGCGCGGCCAAGGTTTCGGCAGGTGGGGGGGCTGTCGGAAAGGAAATGAGGGCGAGGTTGGCGACATTCGTTGGGGCACCTCCGGAAACCGAAAATCAGGACGACGAGGAGGACGAGGAGGGGGAGGTCGCAGCCGAGAAATTCATGCAAGGTTTGAAGGCAGCGCTGGGAGGAATGGAGGGGGCGGGAAGCCACTTCAAGGCCTCGAAAGGGGTGGCGCTGCCAAGCCGAGCCAAGAGCGTGAAATATCGGGTTTCGGAGCGGGTGCTGCCGGGGGTGTTGGAGGACGCCAGCGACAATGGGATGGGAATCCGGTCGTGGGTCATGACGGTAAAGCCTGGAAATTGGCGGAACATGGAGAACAGGAAAATTGTCATGAACATTGCATTGGCCATGGACACCCTTCTCAAGGAGCTGGGCTCAGCAGCCGGGGAGCTTGTGGGCATGGAGTACCTAATGAGGGTGGTGGCGGCCTTGCTGCAGGTGGAGGGCAAGGAGGGGGGGGGTGGAAGGTGGCCAGCCACCTCCTGCCATTGGGGGAGGAGGCTGCACTGTCAGCCACCCCGGCTGTCAAGGCAGCTCTCCAAACTGCCATCCTCTTGGACAAGCTCAGCAAGGCTCAACAAGTAGGGAAATAGAATCCCAGCGGGACCGCTCCCTTTTCCCGCTGCCATACCCACTTAGGCCAGCGTACACCGCGTGGGGCAGGGTGAGATCGGCACGCCGGCGACAGCGTGCCACGCGCCGCCACCGCGAGTACACACTGCAATGCAAGGTAGTGCGTTGGCTTAATTGGCTGTGGGGGGGGGGCAAGACCCTCCTCCTAACCCTAGAGGGGCGTGCTCTAAGGGGAGGGAGGAGGCCCTTGCGAGGGTCAAGAGGCACTGCACCTGGCACAGTCGCCGCGTAGGGGGCGTTGCGACAGGCCAGGAGCAAGAAGGTGCTGATGCAATATATGGGAAGCAGAATAAGTATGAACAACTGCGCGCGGACGCGGTGAGTCTACCAAAGGCGGAGGTGGCGGGGAAGGCACGGCTGCTCGACCTGTTGGCTATGCGGCCGAGCTGGCGGGAGATATATGCCAGCGAAGAG
The DNA here is from genome assembly GCA_009746045.1 of Mesostigma viride. NCBI lineage: Eukaryota > Viridiplantae > Streptophyta > Mesostigmatophyceae > Mesostigmatales > Mesostigmataceae > Mesostigma > Mesostigma viride. The sequence goes on from RPFO01000065.1 coordinate 740,455, forward strand.
AACTGCATCAAGCCAGCGGTCGTGGCGAGCGCAAAGTATTGGAATGTGCCCAAGCCCAGCCGGGGATGCTCCATGGCTGAATGGGGCAAGCTCATGAGCCGGGCAGCGGGCGTGGGCATGGTGGCGTTCCGGGAGAGGCGGCCCAAGTGGGTGGATGGCTGCTTTGGAGTGGCCAAGGGGGTGGGTGAGCTTCGGTTCATCGTCAACAGGAAGCTGGGCAACCTGCTGTGGGTGGACCCCCCCAAGATCCTGCTACCCCACCTGGGCATCCTCGTGGAGGTCTACATCAAAGGCTGGTGCTACTGCGCCAAGAGCGACCTCGTGTCATACTACTATTCCATCGAGGTGCCCGAGTGGTGGTGGGACTACCAAGGGCTTCCTAGTGTGTGGTCGACTAGCGTAGGTCTGGCAGGGCCCAGGCGGAAGGTGTGGCCCGTGCTCAAGGTGCTGGCCATGGGACATTCCCATGCGGTGGCGCTGGGGGAGGCCATCCATGAGATGGTGCTCTACATGACCGGTGCCCTGGATCCGAGGCGCCAGGTCAACTACCTCTCAAGCGCAGGTGAGCTCACCTTGGTGCGCGACGAGTGTGGCCAGCCACTGCGCTTGGCCATCGAGTACAAGGAGGAGCGCGCCGGGGAGCTTCAGATTGACCTGGAAAACCCCCCTGCCCCCATGCTGTCCATCACCATTGATGACTTGGTGGCCAGCAACGGGCGGACCTGCGAGGCGGTGAACCAGCTCATCACGCGCGCTATTGAGGAAGGCTACCTCCCTAACAACCTTGTGCCGTCTAAGGAGAAGACTAAGATGGCGAGCCTGGAAGGGGACGAGCTAGAAGCCCTAGGGGTGGTGCACCGACGGAACGGCGTGCTGGAACCAACGGTCAAGCAGCTCAACCTTGTGATCGCCCACACGCAGGCTATACTCACTCGAGGCCGAGCTACGGCCGAGGGGCTGGCTGCCGTCTTGGGGCGGTGGTTGTGGCTGCAGATGTTAAGCCGCAGCTGCTTGTCCATTTGGCAGCAATGTTTCAAATTCATCAGCCTGCAAGGGTGGGGGCAGCGATCCTGGGTGCTGTGGGCCGGGGTGCGGGAGGAGTTAGAGTGTGCCCTGGCCTTGGCTCCCATGCTAAGGGTTGACCGAAGCGCACCTTTGGCCCGTGAGGTGGTTGCATCTGACGCGTCCACCTACGGGCAAGGTGTCGTGTACGCAACCATGGAGCCGGGCGATGTGACGGAGCTGGCGAGGGCACGAGAGGTGCGGGGGTACCCGACTTTGCTCATACCAAGTGAGGTGGCCTACGCTGGCCCTAGGCCACTGAGCGCGCGGGCGCAACAAGCAATCACTAGCCAGCAATGGCGGGTTGGGGTCCGGAGTCGTTGGCGGGATCCGGGGATGCACATCAACGAGAAGGAGGTGCGGGCTGCAGTGAAGGGCGTGGAGAGGAGTGCGCGCAGCTTGGCAAACCGAGGCAAGCGGGTGGTGAGGTTGGTGGACTCCACCGCGGCGTTGGGCTGCTTGGCTAAGGGGCGGTCCTCATCCCACAAGCTCAACAAGCAGTGCCGCCGCTTGTGCGCGCTGACCCTCGCCACGGGGAGTCGTTCCCAGTGGGTGTGGACGCCGAGTGCACTTCAACCAGCCGATGGCGTTTCTCGCGGCCAATCCATGGCGACTTTCTTGGCAGGCTGGGTGCGCGACCTGACCGCGGAAGGCATCCATCCTAACCCGGGGCCCCCTGCACCTGTTAGCTACCTTCCATTGCTAGAGGGGAAAGTAAAGCCGGCTACTTTGCTGGCCTACCGTCGTGGTCTTGATTCCCTCTTGACTTGGTGGGAGGCTGGTGGGCGGGCGGACGGGTCATCGTCACGAGCTGACACCCTTGAGGAGACATTTTGTGCGTATGTCGCCTGGGCTCATTTTCGGGGGTACAGCCGCCAAGTGTGTGTCAATGCCTTGATGGGGTTGCAACTTTATTATCCCGGTATGGTGAAGCGGTGGGACTTGGCCCGTGGCGTCCTCGCTGGGTGGAAAACACTTGTGCCCCCCCGTGCCCCTCCTCCCATTCCATGGGAGGCGGCGTTTGCACTTGCCAGCACGATGGTCATGCAAGGTCAGCGCCTTGCGGGCCTGCTGGTTGTCATCGTGTTCCGCCATTACCTGCGAATCTCGGAGGCGCTGAACCTCCGTGTTGGCCATGTGCGCCTCCAGCCTGACGTTCGGCTTGGGCCGGCTCAACGGGGCGCCCTACTGCTGAGGTCTACCAAGACCTCTAAGGGCAAGACTCAGTCAGTGGTGGTAGAAGATGTGATGTCTGAAACCATCCTCCGTCACTGCATCGCGGGTAAGCACGCTTGGGAGGCCGTGTTCCCTTTCACCTACCCGCAATTCCGGCGCATTTGGCAGGCTGCGAGTCAGGCCTTGGGGGTCGCCCAGATTTTCACCATTCACGGGCTGCGGCATGGAGGTGCCACTCACGATTTCCTCGCGGGTCGCAGCATGGGGGACATCCAGGGCCGGGGGCGCTGGCTTAGCAGCTCCACGGTTGCCCATTATGTGGGCTTGCACCGCAGTTTGGAGGTGCAGCTGCCTGAGGTTATTCTTCGGGCCATGGCCGCCTGCCCCCCTCGGGCCTGGCGGGCTATTTTGAAATTGCCCTCCTCCTAGTTTGGTTGTTCATTTCTATGTTATTATGCTAGGTTCTTTGCCCCTGGCATGGATCGCCAGGGAGGGATATAAGGGTAAGGCTAGCCTTTGCCAAACAATAAGTGTTCCCATGAGCATCGGCGGCCGGGATGTGGCCTGCCTTTTGTATGTGCTCCACTCATTGTTTTAATAAAGAGTCTGGTTACCCTGGAGTTCCACGGTTAATAGAAGAAGAATTTGGTATCCTCGCATCGGAACCCTTGTGGCGGTGGCAAGCAGGCTCCCCCCCCCCCCCCCCCCGTGTCCCTGGTGTACCGCACCCAGCACGCAATCTTGACAAAAAAAGAAATGCCTTTGTTACAAGAACCATGAAATCTCACAGACACGGGAACCTCTGTTTGATGCCCTGTTTCACAGTTTGCTAACCGGTCATGGCTCACCCTGTGCCTGCTTGGTATGCGTGTCATGGTTTTGCCGATCTTTACCCTCCGTGGTTGCTGGCGCACGCCTCACCAGCTACGGTTTTGTAGATGACAAGAACGACTACGATTACCTGGAGTATAAGGTGAGGGCCGAGGGGCAAACAGGGCAAAGGATGTCGTGTTGCTGATTTAAGCACAGAAGAACAGACGACGCGGGGAGAGGCGGTGTTGAGCAATGCTGAACAGGAGCAGCAGGGCTGAACGAGAGGCTAATTTGTCTCTGCATTAATTTGGCACCGCATTGGACTTGAGTGCAGCAGCTAGTAGCAAGCTGTGGGGCAAACGGTGACCAAGGGAGCACGCCTATGTGGACTGTAGGGTAGACGTCCATGCCATGCAGCGGGGTCGCATTTGGAATTGGTGGACAAGTGGATGTGTGCATACTGTACGCACTCAACTGCTCTGTCCAGGCTTCATCCGCCGTAAGCGTGTCAGCCAGGTCGGGAAAATTATTGCGTTGTCAACGGACATGGGCCGCGTGCGGCATCTTGCTATTGAGTGTCGACCCGTGTTGGTCCCATGTTCGTGACGGTTGTCGTTAGATGTCACCGGTGCGCACAGATGTCACTCGACAGAATAATATCGGCTGCGTAGCATCTGTGCGTGCAGGCGTTGCTTGTCGCAATTGTTTTCCTTATCACCTGCTAAGATGTTTGCCGCAATCATCTTGTGCTCGCAGACGTCACCTGCTAAGATGTTTGCCGCAATCATCTTGTGCTCGCAGACGTCACCTGCTAAGATGTTTGCCGCAATCATCTTGTGCTCGCAGACGTCCCTGGTGGCGGTGGACAAGCTCTACTCGTTCAAGAAGCAGATCCTGCAGGACGCGGGGATGGACGTGAGCGAGACATTCCCCCTCTTCAAGGACCGCTTCCCCACGCAGGTAACGTTTTTGTCAAGTGGCTGTTGTTCAAGGACCGCTGTCCCACGCAGGTTACCTTTTCCAGTCTCTTGGCCCGGGAAGGTGGAACTAGAACGAGAAACCACCCGTCAAGTTTGTCATGAACAGACGTAAGGAGCCCAGGCGTGTGCAGCAGCAGCTGGTTCTTCTACCCGCCATGTGTCCTGGACCTCCTCAAACTGTCTGTGCCTCTTATCTCTGTGGTCGGTATTTGTTCGAGTTTGTCTTTTGCTGCCCGACCACCCGTCTCAAAAAACGTGGCATTGTGCCTTGGGGCATGCACTTGCCCTTTGGCTTGTGCCCTTTGGCCTGTGCCCTTTGGCCTGTGCCCTTTTGCATTTGTGTGCGCATGTGCATGCGCTTTTGCATGTGTGTTGATGTGTTGCCTTGTTCATGTGTGTTGATGTGTGGCCTGTGTGGCTGGCTTGCCTCCCCCAGCTGCTATCCTTTGTGCGCCTGGCGCGCATCCAGGACCCGCTGCTCTTTACGCGCGTGACGTTTGCCAAGGACCAGATCATCAGCCAGGTGAGGAGGAGACCGACTTAGCTGGGAGGTGAGGGGGGGACCAACGTAGCAGGCAGGTGAGGGGAGACGGAATAAGCACGCAGGTGAGGGGGGACCGACACATGGGGCGTGGCATGACCGGCATACCGCGGAAGGGATTGTCATAAGTCATGACTGCTACCTATTGCAGGACGGTGTCTGGGCAGGCCTTATGACACAGGTCATGGAAACTGCCCGTGTGGTGCCTACCCATCCCGTGCACGTGTGGGATATCCCATGAAGGATCCAAGGGGGATGCCTGTCAACGGCTCTCGATCCTGCCGGTGTGTCTCCTGACCGTAGCGGTGGTGGAGGCGCACCATTTCGTCTATCCTGCCACTGGCCGCGCCCGACCTTGCACCAGCAAAGCTGCCCCATGCATCTGCTCCCCGTCGCGGCGCAAGCTGGTACTGCCATGCCGTATCTGTAGCTGGGGCTGGCTTGTGGAAACAGGACTGCAAAACTGAGCCAGCAGGGAGCACATCACGGTACTGGAAAGTGAACAGCGCGGCCACCTGCTGCCCTCTTAAGTATGACAGGAATTCCTGGCCTGTATCTCGTAGCATGCCACCTGGCCTGTATCTCGTGGCATACCACCTGGCCTGTATCTGGTACCATGCCACCTGGCCTGTATCTGGTACCATGCCACGGTACCTGCCCAATCGCACCTGAACCTCGCCCTCACCGGTGCTTGCTCGGCTCTCGCAGCTGCCCGTTCTAATAGCTTCCGCAAACCCTGTACCTTCTTGTGTGCCTACCCTCATTACTTTCCCTCCTCCCCCCCCTCCCCCCCATCCTGGCAGGAGAACGAGTACGAGTCGCTGATGCTGGTGATGGGCGACATACGCGAGCAGCGCATGGCGTTTGACCTGAACGCAGAAGATGAGCTCAAGTTGCTGCAGGGAAATGTGAGCGCAGGGGGGCGGGGGGTGATGAGGTGAACAGACGAAGAAGAAGAGCTGAACGATACGGTTTGTTGAAGGGGAACACAAGGCTCGGAAGAAAATCATCTGATTAGAAACAGGACGCGATCGAAACAGGATGTTTTTCGGAGAGGCGAAGATGGGCACTCGGCATGTTGATTGCCTGCACCTGATACGGGACCTGGACCTGGTATGTCTACAGCTATGCCTGAGTGCTTACCCCTGATAAATGCCTCGAGTACATTCTGACATGCTTGCGGTTGCTGAGGGCACAGCACGTAACCTTTTTTACTGCAGCACAGAGGAGAAAGCTGAGCCTGCAGCCAGGTCAAGTTGTTTGAGGGATAAGGCGAAATGGGCGGCAACATGGCAGGGAGAACGGCCTCCTGAGACAAAGGAAAGACAACGGAAGGGTCTTGAGGGGAAAATCCCATCCTTCTCCTTCTCCTTCTCCCTCTCCTTCTCCTTCTCCTTCTCCTTCTCCTTCTCCTTCTCCTTCTCCTTCTCCCTCTCCTTCTCCTTCTCCTTCTCCTTCTCCTTCTCCTTCTCCTTCTCCTTCTCCTTCTCCTTCTCCTTCTCCTTCTGCCTCTTCTCCTTCTCCTTCTCCTTCTCCTTCTCCTTCTCTTCTCTTC
>RPFO01000065.1:749210-796710 GCA_009746045.1 Mesostigma viride
AGCGTGCAGGCGCGCGAGGGAGCCAGCCAGGAGACGGGCCCATCGCTGCCGGTGTCAAGTGCTCGCTGTATCGCGGAGGTGAACCCCTGCATCGGGATAGGGAGCCTCCCAGTCATGGTCTATACGCTTGGTGGCGAGGATCTTGGACTGGCTTCAAGCATGAACATTACCCACAGACCTTTTATAGGGACTGTCCTGCTGAGCCTCTGCCTGATGCTGGTCAGGCGGTCCGGTTGCCATGCTGGCTTTGTAGCCATCTATTGCACACTGCTGTCAGTTTCAACAGGCAACTGTAATTTATAACTGTGTAGGCCCTCCCATTTGTCTAGCTCGATGCCCGCGCGTGTGCGCCTTGTGTTGTGCCAGTACTGTCATGCTGACGCCTAGAATAAGGCATTCCATGCACAACACCATACCGCAGCGGTCCTCAGTATTTATATTATCTCTCTGCTCAGTGTAACCATCATTGGAGTGGTTCATGGTGCCTGCATACTGTGCTTTGTACGACGGCATACTGGCTGCTTTTCTATTGCATCACGGCTTCAGGGTGAAATTTGCACATGTTGTCCCGATTGCTGGCCATTCGAAACCTTCTGCTTCTTTTTGTTTTTTTTGTCTGGGCATTAACAGAACTAATAACAGGGCTAATACAACCGTGTCATGTCTTTCTTGTGACGCACTCATGCACTTCTACATGCAGGATCCCAACGCCGACCTAAATGAAGTGTTTGACACTATTGAAAATGTTTTCAGCGCACCCGGCAAGCTCCTCGGTGGCCTTTTTGGCAACAAGGATAAGAAGTAGGATTCCTGGAATTCTCAGCTACCAATTCGTGCTTGAACGGGCGCTGCCAATATGCATGAATTGCAGGCCACCTGAATATATTAAAACTGTTTGTCCACGTGGAGCAGGGGCTCCCGTCCAGCAAGAGGATGCCTGGGTACCTGGGGTGGTCCTAGAGGGTACCTAAGCCGATGACCTTGACCTCCGTTTTCTTGCTGATCACAATCCCCATCGCCCGCGCTTCCTATGACAAGCTATCTAGCAGAGTTGGGCTGACTCCGGGGTCTGCGCGAGCGTCCTGCCATCAGCGTAGATTAGATCGCTCAGTCTGTAGGGTGGGTGCGCCGTAGCTGGCTACTCCGTGATAGCTCCATCCCTGGCGGGCGCCCCTTCACCGGGCAAATCGGGCTTGTGCACGCCGGATAATATAGTCCACCATAATGATGAATTAATGCTAAGATGTGGAGAGAGCACACAGCCCTGCCACACCCCGGTGCGGACGCAGGTGCATGGAACGCCGGAGTGACGCCGTATGTCGGCGGTACCTACGGGCCTGGGCTTGGGACGGGCCTTCCTAGAACTGGTGGATGACGGCTCAACAATGCATGTGTGTACGATGGGATACCGTACAGGTGGAGCGTCCCATATATCTGTATCGAATGCCTTGGTGTAGTCTACGAGGGAATAATAGGAATGGCAAGAGGCCGGCCCCCGGGCAGACGCCGCCCACTTCATCGGTCAGGCGGCGCATGGTAATATGGTGACCATAATAAGTGAGACAACTATATACTAGCAACACAGTTGCGACCAACGCGGAAGCCCATCTGGGACTCATGCACATGCCCCCTTCTTGCTGTGCATCAAACAGGGATGAAAGGTACCTACGATCAAAAGTTGGTACCCCCGGTGACTCTCCCAACAGAGGGCATGTGAATGAATGAATCTGGGACTCACCGTAGGTGGGAGTCGAGGCCGGCACGCATGTGGTTCAGCAGCAGGAGACGCGTGAACTGTGAAGACTTTCAGCACACAGCTTTGGCGGGATCCTGAGGCATACGCCTCGTGGTAGTTGCTGGTATCGGCGCAGCGGCCCCCTTGCGCCCTTGTAGTTCATACATATGACCCGGACAGCGGTCCTCCACTTGCATCGGTGGGGGGAGGGCATCACGTATAGAATCCAGTTGCATGCACGTACATGATGACGATGATTGATAGACAAGCCTGCCGCCCATGCAGTACCAATCATGAGACAACCAGCTCAGGGCAGAAATTATCTGGAGAATTTTCTGGACCACCTGGTAGCTCGAGCATTAAATTAAATTAAATTAAATTGAAACATATCTCCGTTGGGAGTACATGCATGTAGCACATATCCCTGAGAAGGGGCACTGATACGGCTTTTAATTGCAGCCATGCCTAGATGATGTTTGCCTAGCTGTGCCACCATACCTAGTCACGTGCACTGCTTACACACGGTACACAACCAGCCATACCCTTAGCTTAACTAATTAATTAATTAGGAACATAACTCCGTTGGGAGTATATGTAGCACATAGCCCTTGAAAAGGGGCATATGGCCTATAATACTTTTTGAGCTACTTCCTACAAGGGTGGGAATGTAGACGACCCTTGCTCTAGGTGCACCAGGGCCGGCACCTGCATCCCCATGATCTATCAAGCTATGCCCAGCTAAGGGGGAGCCTGTCATGGACCCTTAGCTTAGCCCTTGTACAGCCATGCTACGTCGATCCTGGCTATGATCACATTACTTGCCCACGCCGTCCTTGTTATGATAGCTCACATGGGTCTTATTGCACCCACAGAACTTGCCGGATCGTCTATCGTGTCCAATATCAGCTGTGGCATGCCTCTGGCATGAAGGATAAATGGGGTCTCTGCCCTTTCTTCCTGTTGTGCACATACAGGGCACTCCGGTGCTCCGTGACTCCCCTGAACAGGAGCGCGAGTTTTGATTGATTAATTAATTGCTTTTAATACATTCTGGGCAGTACTTCCTGCAAGGGTAGGGTGTAAACTACACCTGCTGGCCCTGGGTGCATGCTGCACAAAGTGCACCTGCACCACCATGATGTATCATACCTAAAAGGCCTCAGTACGTGGCATGGGGTGGAAGATTGTTATGGCCAGGCTATGGCTAGGGCATGGCATCTCAGCAGGGAGCAACTCTCAGCATGGGCAAAGCATGACTAACTAGATACTGCTATGCGTCATCTGGTGTGGGGCTCATCATAGGCACACATGTACATATGGCTAATTAGTGCTAATACGCAGCGCAGCCTGGCGGCTGCGCCACTAGCCCTGAAAATACGTCTGCAGCTCAGGCTGCAGCTTCTCCTTCCGGCCCTGAAGGCAGTGGTGACACTAGTCACGCGCACTGGTGGTCGCCCTGCATGGCAGGTCCCTCCCGGGCTTGCCTCGCCCCCTGCATCGCCTGAGCCCAAGCGCAGTCGCCCAGGCGAACCTAGCTGGTCCGAGCGGGACTTTGATCGATGTCGACAGGTTATTCTCCACCATTGACGTCGACAGGCCCCGAGGGCCCGGCTATTTTGACCTGCCTGTTACGTCGCGTAACTTTTGTTGTGTTACGGACGTAAATTAGGTCCTTGGTTGCCTCATGGCCATTCCGAATTAACAGTCCGTTGACTTTGCTAGGCTTGCGTGTAGTTAGGACCTTTTGGCCGGTTGTTACTGGGCCTTCTGACGCGGCAATTGTATAGTACTGTGGGCCGGTGCAGTCGCGCCGCGCTGCGTGTACTTTATTAGTGGTCCGTATCATTGACGGTATAGATCTGGACATGCGTTGGTCCTGTAGGCGAGGAGGGTCGATGTCGGCCCGAGCATACACGCATGTCGGCGGTCATTTATGCAGCCGTTGTCCTTCGTGAATTGCACTCGGCGTGTGTTATGGATATGTAACACTTTAAGCTTGGGTCATGGCGTATTAGTGTTTCCTTCGTAATATCCTGAATTAATTAATTAATTAAACTCGTGCTCCCGTTGCATGGGGAGTCACGAAGCACCGAAGTGCTTTTAATCCCTGTGTGTGCACAACAGGAGAAAGGGCAGAGACCCCCAGTCTCCTTCATGCCAAAGGCATGCCACAGCTGCATTCGGGCACGTTAGCTAAACGGACACGCTAACGATCCGGCAATCTGTGGGTGCAATAAGACCCATGTGAGCATGGCATAACAAGGAGCGTGGGTGAGTAAACTGATCATAGCCAAGACGTAGCATGGCTGTACAACAAGGACTAAGCTAAGGCTACATGGCTGGTTGTGTACCGTGCGTTAGCGGTGCACGTGACTAGGTATGTTGGCACGGCTAGGCAAGCGTTCTAAGCATGGCTGCCATGGCGGCAGTGACTACCAATGGATACAAGCTAGGGCTATTAGCTAGTCTAGCCCGCGGGGGGCGTCTACATCTTGTGGTTGATCCGCCAAGTCCCCGCCCCTCCACCAGTACACCTTGGGCTTCTGGGGGTCCTGCTTGTGGCGCCGGAGGTACTCCGGCCACAGGTCGCGTCGCTGCTGCTGCTGAGCGGGGGTCAGGTCGTCGTCCAGCGTCCAGGTGAGGTCGTGCAACCGCTTGCGACGAGAGAGGAACCGCTGCTTGTCCTCACGGGAGGGAAAGGTGAGCAGAACTGGTGGGGGAGCCGCCTTGTCCCGTGAGTGGGGAAGGCGGTGACACCCACGCAGTTCTACCTCCTCACCTACCAGGCCCATGAGGGTAAGGAGCTGGTCCTTGAGCTCGTCGGCAAGGGAGGTTGACGTCTCACCTGGCTTCTGGGGGAAACGACGCAGCACCACTCGGCACTCTCGCGGCGAGCGCCGGCGGTCGGTGGCCTCCCGTTGGTTGGCCTGGCGGTGGTCCTCCAGCTCCTGGAGCTTCGTGGCGATGGCGTCGGTGGTGGAGGCGGTCGCTGACCGCAGCAGGTCCGCATGAGGAGAGGGGCGGGAGGTCGCCAGCATCCAGCCGGGGTGGCTGGGATGCAATGGTGGCCGTCTGCTCCGCTATCGACGAGCTTTGGGACCTGTGAGGCCAGGGCCTCGGTGTGAGCGGTGATGGCTTCAAGCTTCTTCATGAGCACGCCGCACTTGCCCTCCACCCGGTTGAGGCGATCGAGAGACAAGTGCAGCGTGCGTTTCAGATGCCTGCGCCGCGGTGTGCAGCGCCGTGAACTGGGGTTAATTGGAGCTTGTGGACGACCTTGGTTTCCACATTGGAGACCCGGGCCTCCACCGTGTTGAGCGTCGTGTTCAGCGAGGTGAGCTTCTCGGCCAACGGCCAGGTCACGTGCTCCTCCAGCACTGCTCGGATGTCACCCTTGGAGAGGGAGGAAGCCGATGTGGCTGTCGGCCGCGCAGGCTGGGCTGGGGCGCGGATCTTGGCGGCGATTTTGGCCATAGGTAGCTGGTAGAAGCTGCACAGGATGGCGAGGCGGTGGAGGTCTCCCCTGGTAAAGAACCCCTCCAGGTTCTCGTCGGGGATGGGCCCTGTGGCCTCATGGAGCTTGCGTTCCTGTGCCAGGAAACGCACTATTTCGGCGCATTCTTCTGTGGACAGCTCTAGCCAGTGCTGAAAAGAAAAAAATCCTGAATTGAATTGGTGATGGCATATTATAGTCGAAGATTGTATTGAGAACTGAATCACGAGTCGCGTCCAAGGTCTTATCCTAGCTCAATATAGCTTCTCATCACTAGGTACCCTCAGTCACTAGCTCAGGTAAAATCAGGCGAGGCTCTTGGGTAGGTAGTGAGATCTCGAGAGTAAGTCAGAGGTGTAACAATGGAATCGGAGGTAGTTTAGTTAGGTGGGCACGACGGCGTTCCTTTGCAACAGTTAACTTATATGCCAGAGACCTTCCGCGGTCAGGATACCGAAGAACACAACTCCTTGACAGGTAATGGGTGGGCCGCCTGCAAGTTTACGGGGTAGTGCTGCCCGATTCGGGACACGCCCTGCATGGCTAGAAGTTAGACCTGCTCATAGCGGATGAAACCCTCACGTAGCTACTTCCTTTTTCCTCCTGCGTATGAGTTTCCTTATTAGACTGTGCTGTTTGACGTTACGGATAGTTGGTTAGACGGTTCAATCGTGCTGGATAGGAAGACGGTTAGCGTCTCTGCTGTAGATGACAGCTCTCTTTCCGTGCATGCTGCTGTTTTTCCTTAGATTTTCCTTCGTGCAGAACCGTAAGCCGGCTGTTTATTTACCAACGGGCGCTGGATTCAGGCTCGTCCTCGTGATTTCGGTGCACTTTGCTGGTTCATATTGATAATCTAGATAATGAATTCGTTACTCCGTCCGTCCCCTCCACGCCCTCCTGTGCATTAAAAAGGATTGAAGGGCTTACCTTTTATCCAAACGTATATCTTGATGAGACATGCACGAGCCACGAGCTAGCCACGAGCCACGAGGTAGCCATGGCTGACGGCGGAGCTCATAACTTTCACGTTTGGGCACCGAATTCGGCTGTGAATATCACAATCGCTTCGTCTTTCTAAGACACGCACACTGATATAATTTTCCGAAGCTGTTGCGCAATATATGACGTGCAAACGCTCATCTGCGCAACGCAGCCTGGCGGCTGCGTTAAGCAATGAAAATACGTCTGCAGCTCCGGCTGCAGCTTCGCCCTCAGGTCTGGAAGGCAGCGGTGACACTAGCTAGTCACGCACTGATGGTTGCCCAGCCCCCCCCGGGGCTTGCCTCGCCATCTGCATCGCCTGAGCGGCCCAAGCGCAGTCGCCCTGCCGAGCCGCACTGGGACGAGATCGCCATTGACATCCATGGATATGGCTACTGGAATCGAAGCCCAGGAGTCTTCATGGAAGACGTGTTTTTCGACACGCGCGCACGCCTCGCTTGTAGCCCTGTGCTCGCACCTCATCTTCCACAACCGCCATTGCATTGGGCCGCTGGCCAAATGGCACTCATTTGCAACCCCGCCGAAGCTCAGTCCCGCGTGTTCTTCGCTCGAGCTAGTCGCCCCGGCCGGCCAAGCTCCAGCGCCTCGCCCTCTGCTCCCTCCTTGGGCGTTCGGAAGACGAGATCTGGGCTCCCCCGGCCCACCGCCCCCCCCCACAGTCGCGACAGAAGCCATCGTCCGCACCCTCCTTAAGGAAGCTTTTGAGCAGCACGTGCCCCCCCTTGCCACAGATGTGGCGGCGCAATGATCACATTACTTGCCCACGCCGTCCTTGTTATGATATGCTCACATGGGTCTTATTGCACCCACAGATCTTGCCGGATCGTTTACCGGGTCCAATCGCAGCTGTGGCATGCCTCTGGCATGAAGGAGAAAGGGGGTCTATGCTCTTTCTTCCTGTTGTGCACACACAGGGATTAAAAGCACTTCGGTGCTCCGTGACTCCCCAACGGGAGCACGAGTTTAATTAATTAATTCTTGTTCTGCATAGCAGTCCACTAGCAAGAGAGAGGGAGTGAATGCGGTGTTCAAACTGAGCTGGCACCACTAGGTCGGCCAGCAACATCTGTGGGTAGTTCATGGCAGGTTTACCCAGCTTTCTAGGAATGTCCTTGGGGCCATGCAGGCCAAGTCAGGATATATGCCGCCCTGGTTGACCAAGCCGCTGGGGCCGGCCAGACCAAGGGCGGTGTCTACCTGACTGGTGCGAGCAAGATGTCCTACAAATGCTATCCTACGATGCCTAATCTCGTCTGAAATGCGAGGCATACCCTGATACTCTAATGACCTATGTGTGGAAAACCCTACATTTCAAGGTACCTCTCGATTAATCTCGGCCCCCGCCCTCCGACCATTTGCTAATTTTGACGAGCCAATTTTTACCCCGACTCGACAAACGCGGATAAGATATCAGCAGGCTCGAGCTACCATGGTCCGGATTCTAATTCCAGATTTCTGGCCTGCGCTGGTTGTCTTTTTTATATGAGGAGATCTAGGTAAGCAAATTCCGTACTAGATGCAAAAAATTTATCATTGTAATCCAAACTGCAGTTTCGGTATATCATCAGCATAAATTCATGTTACAGCAAGTTGTCTCATATATTGCTTAATAAAGCAAAAAATGCCTACGCAAATGCTGAAGTTATTCAATAAGCAAGGCACGAAGATGTGACCGGGTCGCGGCTGTCCTGGACATCCGGGAAACATGCCGGCTCGCACATGTAAGCAGCTGTGACCTTCATAGGCTCCAAAAGTGGTCCCGTTCGCAAGCTGCCACGCACAGGCCACGCATATGTAACCTTGGGGAGCGCCATAGACCTAGACATGCATTTTGTGTGCACGTAGGAGATGCAAACAACTAGCTCTGCTCCAAATGATCAAGTGCCTGCCTCCCCCAGCCAGCAGTGCCGTCTTCTGGGCACACAGGCCATAGCAGAAACGCCCATGCACCAATATCTGACTCTGTCCACCATCGCATCAGGTGATGCAGAGCTATGGGATCTCCCACCAAACTGTCCTTGTGCCCCCCCCCGCCACCCCCCCCCCCCTTCCCTTTTCAAACATGAGAAGAGACTTTCACAAGACGGCACATGATCCCACCTCAGTTGCCGTATGCACGAGCAAGCTGGGCCACCTCATGCCCCCATCGCCCGACCGCCAAGTACACCGCCCGTACCCGGTAGCCAAACATTACCACCAGATACATTGCCCACAACACTGCCCTGTCGCTACCAAGTACACTGCCCTCCCCCTGCCCAGCGCCACACACACATAATGTCAACGTGTCTACGGCGTGTATTCAAACGGTTCCGGTGGGGGTGGCTCTGGCTCATTCATCGCCGTGTCCGTCGCCGCAGGTGCGGCCGCCGCTGCCCCTGCCGCCACCGCCCCACCCCCTGCGGGTGCGGCCGCGTTGTTTGCTGGCGTCGATGCGACCACAAACTCCTCGGGCTCTCCGGGCCGCTCGTCGCGCAGAATCACAATCCCTGCCACGCGGCCCGGCTGCACCGGCTGGTAACGGCAGCCCTCCCAACTCACGTACTTCTCCTGCTCGGGCAGCACACGTGACGGGTTCGCCAGCATCTCACTCGCTGGCTCCGGTGCCTTCTTCTCCGGCCCCTTGACCGCGTCCTTGTCCTTATCCTTATCCGCCCCACCCGCTGCCCCCGCGGCCCCCTTCTTGCCATCCTTTCCTGCTGCCGCCGCAACCTTCTTGCCCTCGGCGGCCGACTCTGCTTCCTTCTTGGCTGCGGCCTTGGCGGAGCTGCGTGCCGTAGTAGACAGCACCGCGGCGGGGGTCTTGCTCGTTGCGGTGGCTGCGGCGGGAGTGACAGGTGGTGGGTACCCGAACAAGCTCGGCCGTGCCTTGCAGAGGACCTCGAACTTGGGCACCTTGAGCTCCGCGTTCAGCCCGATGAGCGCGGTCGGCGCGAACGCGAGCGAGACAAAGTAGACCAGGGGGTACCAGAACCAGTACTGCGCAAACACGGCGAGGCCGATCACTGCCGTGAGCCGGTGGTGGCCACTAGGCGCACGCAGGGAGATGGCCACGTTGCGCCCGCCAGCGTCCAGGATGCCGTACGCCAGTATCGCGCCCATCTTGGACATGGTCTCCTCGTGCTTGTCCGCAATGACCTTGTCCAGCTGCTTGCGGAACGCGGCCACTTTGGGCTCGCGCGGCTCCGTAGCCTGGACCAGCACCATGGCCATCGCGATGAGCCCACCCTGGCGCACAAAGTCCACTGGGTCTTGCGTGAGCGGCTCCAGCAGCGCGATGGCCTCCTTGAGACCCGTGCTGGCGCACGAGATGCCGACGGCGAGCGCGGCGCCGTAGCGCACATGTGGGTTGTATGACTCGGCCAGCAGCGACACAATCTTCGGGCACTGTTCCGGCTGCGAGCATAGCACGAACCCAAGCGAGAGCACCGCCGCGCGCCGCACGTTGTCGTTCACGTCGCTGACCGCAAAGTGGAGCAGGCGCCGGATCGCGGCGTTGCTGGCGGTGGCGCAGTAGGCCAGCGCGAGCGCCAGCATGCCGCCATACCGGATGATGGGATCCGCGTCCCCCGTCATCTGCTCCACCAGCGTGTCGGCCTCCTCCTCGCGGCCGAACATGACGAGCGCGCAGCCGAGCACGAGCCCTCGGATGATCTTTTCGTGCTGCGTGTCATGCGCGTACGCCAGCATCTCCGCAGCTTTCTCGCTGGCCGTGCCGGCGAGCAGAAGGCCCATCCCGATGCCGGCCGCCTCGCCCGCCACCGCGCTGTCCGTGTAGAGCACGCCCTTGAGGTCCTCGTACACGTCTTCCGCCTCTGTGCCCAGTGCCGCAAGGCCCAGACCCAGCGCCGCGCCGTGCTGGCCATGGGGGCATGGGAGATAGAAACATAATATATGGAAAACAAAGTCAGAATTGACAGATGATATATGTGATAGCAGAAACAGATATGATAAATATTATTAGAAGCTGTTGAACCAGACATACATGTTCAGGTCAGGGCAGATAGCATTGCACATGACACATGAGAGGGGAGCAGGCCGGGACATTGGGAAAGGAGAAAGCCACTGGACAACAAGGCGGAAGACAATATACAGTAGCAGACAACATACAGTAGACGATATACAGTAGACAACATAAAGAAGACGATATACAGTAGTAGACAACCTTTCGTAACTGAGAGTCTTTGGCGATGGGAATGCGACAGGGTGCAGGGGAAGAAGACCTACCTGAGCAGTGGCAACGAGCGCGTGCCACACCTTCCCTGCTCACATGAGGGCACCAGTGCCTACCAGCAGCCACCAACAGCTGCATTTGTCAAACCCTGCAAACTGCTACCAACGGCAACCGCTCCATGCGCTGGCTCATCATGTTGGGCCTGCCCAACACCTGGCGCGAGAGCGATGGCACACCTGGGTGAGGCCGACTCAGCACCCACGGTCCACCATCGACTCATGACCATGGATAAGTACCTGCCCACCCCTAAACACTACGATCATGGATAATTACCTGCCCACCCCTAATCATTCCGATCATGGATAAGTACCTGCCCACCCCTAATCATTCCGATCATGGATAAGTACCTGCCCACCCCTAAACATTACCATCCTTGCCACCAACGTAGTGATAGATAGCAACAACACTTATGAATATCGCTATCATGTTGTAGGCGAACAGCAGATAGTAAACCAAACGATGCCGCTATGGCTATCACCACGGTTCGCGATCATACCCGCCGTTGCCACCGCCCGCCCCATCATTGCTACCACCGCCCACGCACCTGGATCGTCTCGTTGCTGGTGCCCCGCAGGCTTTCCCGCAGGAACGGCGTGATGCCCTGGCCATGGTTGGCATGGATCAACCCGAGCGCGTATAGCGCCCCCCCCTCGCTGTACGGGCTACCTGAGACCCCGTTCTGCGGCAAGTAGGGCGCCATGAGCGCACGGCCTTGCGACAGGTGTCCGCGGTGGATGACCCCCAGCCCCGCGGTGGCCGTGAACTTGGCCCAGTTGGTCGCGCGGGAGAGCCAGTCGAGGTTCTCCCGCAGAAAGGTGTCCACCGTCGTGCTCGCGTGCATGAGCGCGTTGGACACGATGGTCGCGCCGTGGCACACGCTGTTGCGCACCTCCACGCACTGCTTCATGTGCTTGAGGACCGCCAGGTCGGCGCGGTTGCGGCTGTAGAGGAACTCGAGGTGCCGCTGAATGGGCACCTCCCCCGACAGGATCCCATCCAGCCGACCCAGGTGCTCCAGCTCCTCCTTCACCTCGGGCGATAGGCTGCCCCCGGCACCACTGTTGCTGGAATCACCGGTACTGCTGGCATCCGCTCCCCCCGCGGCAGCACGGTCCATCCCGGGTGCTGGCGCGCCAGCATCCCCCTCATTGCCCTCATCGGTGTCCATCGCGACCGCATCCCTGGCCGCAGGGGGGGGGACCACCGCCGGAGCGGCAGCCGCGGAATCCGCCGGTGGGGCCGCCACCGCGCCGGCAGCAGCGCTGTTGCCACTGCTGCCGGCAACACGCAGTGGCTGCAGCACGTCCAGCTGCTGGCGCACGCGGTTGAGGAAGTGCTGCAGCTCGTTCTCAAACAGATCAAAGCCGATCTGGTACGCCAGCAATACGCCGTCCTGAGGGAGGGGCAAAGAGAGGCGTATGAAGGGAGGGATACAGGAGGCAAAGAGAGGCAATGGGAGGGTCGCAGGGGGTAAGATAAGGGGGAGGGGGGCGGGAAGGGGAAATGATGGATGAGGAAAAAAATGTGGGTTCAGCAGATGCTACGACGGCCATTCACGATTGCAGAAACAGACCTGGCAACCAGATGCCCAGGGGCGGGGTGGGGGTGGGGGGGAGGGCAACAGGAGAACCTGAGGCAATGGCCCATCATCTGGCAGGGTGGCGGGTCCGCGGGGTAGCAGTGCAGGTCTCACCCATCCGTATATATGTATCATATAACGACCGCGAGCTGTATCATGAATGTGCGCTGCAATGTGTGGCTTCCGGCAGCAGTTGCCCACCCGCCCTCTTTCACCTGCTCATGCAATTGGTCACCCAGCCACCCAGCCACCCAGCCACCCAGCCGCCCAGCCACCCAGCCACCCAGCCGCCCAGCCGCCCAGCCGCCCAGCCGCCCAGCCGCCCAGCCGCCCAGCCGCCCAGCCGCCCAGCCACCCAGCCACCCAGCCGCCCAGCCGCCCAGCCGCCCAGCCGCCCAGCCGCCCAGCCGCCCAGCCGCCCAGCCGCCCAGCGGCCCAGCGGCCCAGCCGCCCAGCGGCCCAGCGGCCCAGCGGCCCACCCGCCCACCCGCCCACCCGCCCACCCACCCACCCACCCACCCACCCACCCACCCACCCACCCACCCACCCACCCACCCACCCACCCACCTTGCCCTGCTTGACGAGCTTGTGCAGCACCGCGGCGACACCAGGCGCGTCGTCCAGGAACATAAGGCAGCGACACATGTTGACGTAATCGGGCGAGGGGCACCGCTCAAATGCACGCTCGAGCACGCGCAGCATCTGGTGGTGTCGGGGGTGGTGTTTGTGAGGAAGGGATGAACGCATGGACATGCCCCCGCGCATGTGTCAACATCTCGAACGAATCACCCGATAAGCACGCGCAGCAACTGGCAAGGGCGTGTGTGTGGGGTGAGCGGAGGGGGTGGGGGGAAGGGGGGGGTGGTTGATGAGTGTGCACACACATACAAGGAACGCACACAGAAAGGAGTAGGTGGGAAGTGAGCAGAGGGGGGCGGGGGGGGCACAGCTGGATCGGCACGCACAAGGGGCAAGGGGCGGTGTGAAATGTGATAGCCACATGCAACAAAGGCGGCCAATCACCATCATCAATGGTTGTCTCCTTGATCATCAGCAACCCTCCGCCCCCACCTCCATCCTGCGCCCCCACCTTCATCATGAATCCACGGTTGTCCACCAGCGTCTGGCACACGGTGAGCGCGTACGCGAGTGTGCTGGCCATGTCGTCCGAGCGGTTGATGGCCTCCTCCAGCTGGTCCAGGCGACGCGACTCCACCGCCATGCCCACCGCCTGGTGGTACTGCTGCTCCGCCAGGCACCTGGGGGGAGGGGCAGGGGGAAGGGGGCACAATTAGAAAAAGTATGTTGTTTAGCAGCATAACAAGGACGCTACATTTTTAAAAAGCTAGATTAAAGGACTTGAAGGAGTGACCGCTCAGGCATATATGGTGGTTCATTGGCTAGGTGGAAGGGCGCAGTGACCAACTGATCGATGAAGGACAAAGGGGAAGAGGGGTTGCGGGCGCCGGGGGAAGGAACAACCCACAAACATGCCCCGATGTCAGCATCCGTCCTTGACGAACGCACAATGATCCTTGATGAACGCACCCAGGCCAGCCAAGGCAGTGCACTTGTGGAGGCCGTGGCCATGCGCATGTATTTTCACGCCCCCAGTTCCCATGTTGCACTCCACAGATATGGCACACTCTCGGCACCCAGATGCAGACGGCCAGCACGGACCACAGCGGGTGCGTACATGGTGTCGGATGACAGCGCTGCGCTAGACATCTCAGGGACCCGCCAGCCCAATCCCTAACGCAGTCCACCCACCTGTTTAACACCTTTAACAACACAACCACCTGTCAAACATTTCCTCCCTATAATCAAATCCACCTGTCAAACATCCTTCATCTTCTCCAATACGTCATGCAGCGGCTGAACATATTCCACTGAAACATCTCCCCTTCACACACCGGTCGAACATATTCCACAAAAACATCTCCCATTCACGCAACGGTCGAACATATTCCACAGAGACATCTCCCATTCACGCACCAGTCGAACATATTCCACAGAAACATCTCCCCTTCACGCACCGGTCGAACATCTTCTCAACGATGATGACAAGCCGCTTGTCGATGGCGGGGCCCCCATCCGGCGCATCCACCGCCTTGACGCGAAGGCTCATGTACTCGTCGATGCACTTGGCTGGTGGCAGTGACCAGGTGGCAGAGGATGACACGTCCGACGATGGTAGTCAGATAGTGGTGATGATAAGGCGATGACTATTCAACGATGGTAGTCATGTGGCGATGATGAGAAAATGAGGATGATCAGACGATGGTTGTCGAATGGCGGTGATGAGAAAATGATGACAATCAGACGATGGTAGTCATATGGCGATGATGACAAGACGATGACAATCAGATCACGGTAGCCAGATGACAGCGACGTTGAGATGCAAGATTATGGTAGTCAGATGACAGCGAAGACAGGATGATTGTGGTCCGACGATTGTGTCAGACGTGTAACATGCTGATAGTCAGATAGCGACAATGATGTGCCGAATGATGATGGTTCATGGTGCTGGGATGACAATGGGATGGTGATGGGATGATGATCATATGACGATGTGTCAACGGAGGCCGGGGCGCTGCACACAGGGGCGGCCATGAGACACAGCATGGGCAGTATGGCTGGTTCGATCCTGACCTCGAGGTAGAAAAAGCACCTGCCACCTTCTCGCAATAAGGACATGGAACTGTTAGACGTACAGAGGAACTTTCAACATTACAGGCCGTGGGAAGTAACCATGCACAGAAGAAATCACTCACCGACAAGGGTTTGAACATATTCGGACTCGTCACGAATGTTGAACAGCGAGCCGGCCCCGAGTGCATACTGCAGCGAGTCGTCAAGCTCGCCAAGGTGATAAAAGACCTGGAAACAAATAGTCGAGGCAGGCATTATCCGGTGACAGCAGTCAGTAATGGGCAAAATCCTGGGGCCACACCGCCAGCACATTAATTCAGAACCGTCACTCGGCTAATTCGAGAACAGCATGTACACATGCCCGCACGTACCTTTGAAGCCAGCAGCGCAGCGAGCTCCCGTTTAGGAAAACTGTCATCTTCGTAAAGAGATTCTCTGCAAAACGCACAGGCAGCGCCATGCAAGTTCGAAGTGTCTCGTCAGCCCACCGACGTCTGCGTTCGAAATTGGCTTCCCTGTGTACACAGCTTGGGCTCAAAGATACACGAGACGTCACACAACACAACAGCACAGGTAACCGCGTACATGGTCGGGATCGACGCCGAGATTTCAGCCCAATGCTCGTCAACCAGATGGTTTAACGAGTTCAAGGCGTGGACCTTTAGCTCATCCTGGTCTTCATCCAAGAGAGCCAACAGGCCCCCGGCGGATGTGAGGACAGTCATGGATACCTCGACAACGCCCGACCGCAAAGCTAGCCGGACGTATTTACACAACAAGCAAATGCAAAAAACTAAATCCTGCTACAATCTATTTCCTACGTGGGAGGCCGTCAGCCCGGGACGTTGAAAAGGCGGGCATATAACAGTGTTGTCACGAAAAGTCGCCGTCGAAGGAACGTAAATTGCGCACTGCACCCGTTCTGCGCGCATGAAACATCAGACAGCAGCGACGGGCACGTTCCAAGTCCCGCCCGCGCACTGGGGAGTTTCGTGCCACTGGACATGACCCGGGGTTGGCATGGTTTGGCACAGTTTGGCACCTTGAAATGCGCGGCCCCTGATGACCGTCCAAAATATAGATCAAATGAGGTCTAGCCAATAGTGGAGTTTAAGTTTCGTGACCGTCGAGGATATGTGCCCAGGCTGTCCACCTGTATCTCCGTCGTGGAAGCCTGGCGGAAGGCTCAGCAGTCAGCGAAAGGCTTGCAGCCGCGTACATAAGCTTACAGTACGGAATTTACGTCTAGAAAAGGTAACTCGAAACCCAAGAAACTCTAAATCTGACCAGGATCTGACTCCCATATCAAGTGGGCACTGATCAGTGCCCGGATCTCATCAGCTTTAGAGCGGTCCAACACGCATGCCAAGTTGCCAGCACGCTCCAACACGACAATCAAGATGGTTTCTTGGCAACTTGCATAGTTGCGTTCCTCCCCGCTGCCGAGTTCGCGCCGCAGGGAATCTGGATCAGATCAGCCCGGCCGGCCAACTGAGTCGGGAAGGGGTCCGTATTCCCAAGTGTCGACTTAGATCTATTCATACTCACAAGTATAGGATCCGGTATGTGGTTTCGGCTTATCAACCGGCCCTGCTGTTTGGTTTCTGCCCCATCGGCAGATATTCCGGGCACGCACCGGCTGCAGCAGCTGCTGCAGCTCCAGCTGCTGGGAAAGGGGGGTTCCGAGCATGACGTGCGCGGAGACGCCAACACGCGCACTACGCCCTGGCCGAAGCTGTTGCTGAGGCAAACAAATCGGCCGACGATTCAGCAGGACTGCCCTTTCTGTTGAGGTATCCTGCGGATAAGCGGTTGGTGGCGGCATTATTTCTAGAGCTATGGCTAGTATTGTAGCCGAGGCGGCATTTTTGGCCCCAGTAGCTGGCCAGGCCGTGCTTCCGTCAAAATCCTCAAAAAGCGATTTTATTAAGCCACTTCGCCATGATGGATCTCGCAAGGCTTCCGTTCCGGGGTTCAAATGCAGACGCAGTCAGTCGGTAGTGGCGACGGCGTTGGGTCCGGCTGGGACGCGATCAAAGAAGACTACTCAGGATAAACCCGTCGCTGAAACCCCGGAGCGACATGGGCCTCCAGCTGGCTTCAAGTCTCGTTACGCGGACGATGAAAAGCGGAAGGGTTGTGATGTGCTGGTGGAGGCCCTCGAACGGGAGGGTGTCGACCTGGTCTTTGGGTATGCTTTGCGCATTCGTCCCTCGCAACGTATATATCTTCTTATTTAGTAGGCTATGGCTGTTTCGGATACGTTGGCAGCGCCCAAATCTAACACTCTTTTGTTTTGATTCGCTGGCATGGTTCGCTTTTACAGGTATCCCGGTGGAGCAAGCATGGAGATCCATCAGGCGCTCACCCGATCGAAAATAATCCGCAATATTCTCTGCCGACATGAACAAGGCGAGATCTTTGCGGCAGAAGGCTACGCCAAGGTCTCCGGGCGCGTCGGCGTCTGCATTGCAACCTCAGGGTAAGAAGGTGGCATCTCAGGCTCCCGCTGAGATCTTGCCTTTTGATTTGGCATAAGAAAAATATCCGGCTTTGGATGCTGTGATACAAAAATTATTTGTTTGTTTCGTCATCCAGCTTCTGCTGCTTCTCTGCCTTGGATATTGCAGACCCGGGGCCACGAACCTGGTGACAGGGATTGCTGATGCGGTGCTGGACAGCGTACCGCTCGTGATTGTGACAGGCCAGGTGAGCATTTGGTATGAAGAGCTTGTTGACATCTTTGTATGGGTTTTGACGTGCTATGCAGGGCCAAACATGGCATGAGAAGTTTATTTTCTTGTGGTGTTTGTATTGGCTAGGCAAGGGTATGAATGTCTCTTGAGTCTGTGTTTCATATGCTCCATCACATTTTAGGCCAGGCATTGTTTTGATATGCTGGTTCCTCTCTTGCGCTTTGTTGTTCAGTGTTGAAGAAGTGGGGCAGCTAACATGTTACCATGAGTGGCCAGATGAGGAAGCAGAAAAGGATTTTTTTAATAAAACTGTTCATGTCTGGAAAATTTTGAGAGTGGGTCGAAATATACATCGAGATTTTAAATTGCCCTCTGCAATTGTGCGCATTCGACGCATGGTTTGCATTGAATTTGTGCGCGGGGTTGATGAACATCCTGAAGTCGTGCATGGGGATGATGAATATCATGTCAGGTTTCCTGTTTAGTTTCCCCCTGCCCAATCGTGCATATTTTGCTCAAACGTCCCCATTAATTAATAAGCACGTGACTGCGTCAAGTCAGGGGGTAAAACATCCCCATGGTGTGTACTTCCCATACTTTTCCATGAGATTTGATGATATAGCAATGTGCTCGGGTTTGGGAGGACTTTCTGGCTGGCAGTGACGTAGCAAGTAGTTATGTATTTCCACTGATACTGTAATGCATCTGCCATAGGTTCGGTATTGCTTCTAGAGTGGGTACGCCCTTCGCCATGTAGGCCACATGGCAACGATCGAACAAATGGCTACGAAACAAAGTGAATGACCCCGCAGATGTTGATTGCGGGCAATTTTTTTGCGGCATGCCCATGCTTGCTATAACAAAAATAGCAAAGTATCGAAATGATTGGGTCTCATGCTATCCCGTGCTTTGCCAGCTATCGTTCGCGGATGTCAGCGCCTGCGGTGCATGGCGCCCCTCCGTTCCCCAACCCTCACTGTTTCCCCCACGTGTTCTCTCTCTCTCCCTCCCTCCCTCCCTCCCTCCCTCCCTCCCTCCCTCCCTCCCTCCCTCCCTCCCTCCCTCCCTCCCTCCCTCCCTCCCTCCCTCCCTCCCTCCCTCCCTCCCTCCCTCCCTCCCTCCCTCCCTCCCTCCCTCCCTCCCTCCCTCTCTCTCTCTCTCTCTCTCTCTCTCTCTCTCTCTCTCTCTCTCTCTCTCTCTCTCTCTCTCTCTCTCTCTCTCCCCCTCCCTCCCCTCCCCCTCCCCTCCCCTCCCCTCCCCCTCCCCTCCCCCTCCCCCTCCCCCCCCCTCCCCCTCCCCCTCCCCCCCCCCTCCCCTCCCCCTCCCCCTCCCCCTCCCCTCCCCCTCCCCTCCCCTCCCCCTCCCCCTCCCCCTCCCCTCCCCCTCCCCTCCCTCCCCTCCCCTCCCCTCCCCCTCCCCTCCCCCTCCCCCTCCCCCTCCCCTCCCCTCCCCCTCCCCCTCCCCCTCCCCTCCCCCTCCCCCTCCCCCTCCCCCTCCCCCTCCCCTCCCCCTCCCCCTCCCCTCCCCCCTCCCCCTCCCCCTCCCCCTCCCCTCCCCCTCTCCCCCACCCCCACCCCTCGTTTGCCAGGTCCCCCGCCGCATGATCGGCACGGACGCGTTCCAGGAGACGCCCATCGTGGAGATCACGCGCCCGATCACCAAGCATAACTACCTGGTCATGGACCCCATGGACATCCCGCGCGTCATTCGCGAGGCGTTCTTCATCGCGTCCTCAGGCCGGCCGGGGCCTGTGCTCGTGGACATCCCAAAGGTACAGAAAACACGGAGCTGACAGTGGCTGCGTTCCAACAGTATAGCGTGGCTGGGGAGCAAGCGGGGTTGTGGGTATCCCAAAGTTCCAGCGAAAACAACGGATGAAGTAAATGTGGTTGGGGAGGGTTCCAAGTTAATATGCTGGCTGGGGAGCAAGGGGGTGTTTGTGGGCATCCCAAAGTTACAAATAAGAAATCGTTTGGATTCCCGTTGTATGGGCTGGTCGCGGAGCAGGGATTGGGCCATGGCCGCACCGGTGGTGGTCAGGGCATGGCAGGGGTTTGGGGCAGTCCGAGGTTTGGGCACTTGCCGCTGGTGGGGGGGCTGGCAATGGGCCTTTGTGCGTCGTGCTGGTAAAGGCCTACTCGTTTCCACGCATTGTTTGGTGGGTGACATCCGCACTGACCCATGGCTGTGTCCTCTACGTCCACCAACCTGCCCTCTACCCCCCCTCCCCACTTCTCCGATCTCTTTCTACCTACCCACCCCCCTTCTCCCCTATCTTACATCCCACAGGATGTGCAGCAAATGATGGTGGTGCCCGACTGGGATGTGCCCCCACGCATCGCCCCCTTCATGTCACGCCTGCCGGGCATCCCCTCGCGCCCCAACCTGCAGCGCGTGATTGACGCGCTCAACAAGTCGAAGTGAGTGGAGCCCCCCCCTCCCCCTCCCAGCACACACTATGTATGCACGGGCACACGCATGCAACATGTTGTGAGGTAATGGGAGTAGTCTGGTGAACACCCTGTCTGCTGCAGCCTGCAGGTGCACATGTGCCTTCCTGATGTTGCATTACATGGCCCCTCACCGTGGCAGTACCCGTACGGTGGTACGTCAGCGCCATAAGAAGTTCCTTTCCGCACACGCACCCGCCTGTGTCCATGCGTGCACGGCACGGCCCGACCTAACGTCTTCCTGGTGGCTGGCATTCCATGATTCCCTAGAATTCCCCACATCATTTAACCCAACGATCCATTCCTCATGTGCTCTCCTTTCAAACTCCCATTCCCCTCCCCCCCTCTTCCCCTACCAGGCGCCCGGTGCTGTATGCGGGCGGTGGCTGCGTGGACGCGGCGGACGAGCTGCGCCAGTTT
Organism: Mesostigma viride; assembly: GCA_009746045.1. Taxonomy (NCBI): domain Eukaryota; kingdom Viridiplantae; phylum Streptophyta; class Mesostigmatophyceae; order Mesostigmatales; family Mesostigmataceae; genus Mesostigma; species Mesostigma viride. The sequence continues at coordinate 769,472 of RPFO01000065.1, forward strand.
GCCTTCCACACGGGCGTGCCCGTGGTGCAGACGCTCATGGGGCTGGGCAGGTGAGCGCTGGGGGAGCAGGATTTGCTACGTATGTCTGTGTGGAAAGGGGGCATGGGGTGGTGAGGGAGGGGCCACACACAAGGTGCCGACACAACCATGATGTTTGGGAGATAAAAGCGCCTATGTGGTGTATGCCGCACTTCAACCTTAGTGTGCAGCTTGTCAGTCTGTTAATTGTCTTCTACATGGATCAATATTTTTGGTGGTAAGACAGTCAAATATTGTCTCTAAAGACTTGCAGTCTTGCAGCCTGGGACTATTTGCCGGCTGGAACTTGGCCTTTTTTGCACGGGATGGTAGCATCGGGCTTAGTTTGTCCAGGTGGCATAAAAAACAGCATACATGTGCAGCCGACGTGGTACCTGTCTGTTTTCCTTCTTGGCGATTTGACATTGGGTGCGCTGATTAAATGTATATTCCTCGTACTGATTGACCTGCCAGTCATGAAGGAATACAACTACCCATAGAATATGAGCACCTATTCTGGCGAGTAGCATGCCATCTTCTTTTTTCACTTTCTTTCAGTACTTGCTGTTTACTTTATGGGTGCGCTGATTAAACATACATTCCTCGTACTGATTGACCTGCCAGTCATGAAGGAATACAACTACCCATAGAATATGAGCACCTATTCTGGCGAGTAGCATGCCATCTTCTTTTTTCACTTTCTTTCAGTACTTGCTGTTTACTTTATGGGTGCGCTGATTAAACATACATTCCTCGTACTGATTGACCTGCCAGTCATGAAGGAATACAACTACCCATAGAATATGAGCACCTATTCTAGCGAATAAGATGTCATCTTCTTTTTTCTCCTTTTTTCATTTCTTGCTGTTTACTTTATGGGTGCGCTGATTAAACATACATTCCTCGTACTGATTGACCTGCCAGTCATGAAGGAATACAACTACCCATAGAATATGAGCACCTATTCTGGCGAATAAGATGTCATCTTCTTTTTTCTCCTTTTTTCATTACAAGCTGTTACTTTATGGGTGCGCTGATTAAACATACATTCCTCGTACTGATTGACCTGCCAGTCATGAAGGAATACAACTACCCATAGAATATGAGCACCATAAAAATGAACGCGGTTGCCTTTGCTCGTTGTTTGTTGGCTGAACAAACAAAAGAGAATGTCAGTTTCTTTTCCAAGCAAAGACGTGCTGGTTGCCAGCCCGAATGCTTGGCCTTTGTTGGGGACCCTGACAATGACTGTCTTGTTCAGGGCACTGTCTGGTTTTGTTTCTTCCTGAGGGGTAGTCTGCCAGACAGCACGTATTGTACCGTGTGTTGCTGTGCTCCAGCTGCGTGCCTCACACTGCTGTGTGCCATTTGCATCGATATGTACGTGTGCTATCCTGCCCATCTGCAACCTGCCCACCCACATCTCTTCCCCACTCGTCCACAGCTTCCCTGAGACGCACCCGCAGTCCCTGCAGATGCTCGGCATGCACGGCACGGTGTACGCCAACTATGCCGTGGACAGGTGAGCGCCGCGCAGGGGCAAATCTTGTTGCGCACCAACAGCATACAAGCAAAGCTGCTGCCCTGGCATTGATGTTGAGTGGGTTGTGTGGTGCGGATGCAAAAAACGTTCTATGAAGCTGTTCTAATATCTATTCTATCCCTGTGTTTCCGCCTACCCTGCATTCATCCACGTGGCTGGCCCATCCTGGCTAACTCCCCCCCTACCATGATACCCCACAGCAACCACCCCCCGCCCACACCCCCTGGCAAGCACATCCCCGAGTCACCCGGTGTGATCGCGCATGCTCCCACATTTTCCTCACTATCCAGCCCACGTGTTTCTCATGCCCCCCATCGGTGGCGTGCGTGCGTGCGTGCACCTCTGTGTTCCTGCCCGCCCAATGCTTGCTGGCACGTTGCCTGTGCGCGCAGCGCGGACCTGCTGCTCGCGTTCGGTGTGCGGTTTGATGACCGCGTGACGGGCAAGCTGGAGGCATTTGCCAAGCACGCGAGCATTGTGCACATCGACATCGACCCGGCTGAGATCAGTGAGTGGGGCCGTGCCACCTTTCTGTTTTGTACCTAACGAGATCATTGAGTGGAGTCACGCTGCCCTTGCATTTTGTACCTAACAAACTTGATCAGTGAGTGGGCACCCCACATTGGTCGTGGGGTCGTAACGCTTGTGGTGGGTGGGCCGCACGGCGCTGTTGTGTTTTACCCAAGGATAAATAATGTAGTGGGAGACGCAACCCATTTATCTTGTGCAGTTACTTAATAATTTAAGTGCGTGGGGTGTCAGGGTGGCAAGGTTAGGTGTGGTCCACCCAGCAGGAGCAGGGCACGAGCAGGCGGTGTGACCCGTGCTGATGATACCAAACATGGGCCGTGCCCTCATCCCCCATGCGTGTGTGCGCAGGCAAGAACAAGTATGCGGACATTGCGCTGGTGGCGGACATCAAGAAGTCGCTTGCCATCCTCAACGGGATGATGAAGGAGCAGGGCCACAAGTACGACTTCTCCGAGTGGATGGGCATGGTGGAGGAGAAGAAGAAGCAGTTCCCCATGAAGGTGAGGAGGGCTACACACAGCAAGGCGTGTGATGGGGCAGCGCATGAGGGGCCAAGATCAGTGCGCATGGCACTGTTTGTAGTGCTAAAGATCAAGCTCCTGTCCAATGTGAGCGGATGTAATCGAAGCCGTTTTGTACATAGCAGGTCCACCCCTTTGAGTGCCAGTTTTGTCACGGATGGGAGTGAGCCGTGGATGAAGGTGTTGAGCTGGTGAGGTTGTACGTGGATGGTTGGGGTGTAGTGCCATGCTGTCCCAAATGCTGCCAAGTGCTTCCAAGAGGGGGGGGGGGCGGGCGCTCTTGTTGTGTCCCTGTCCTGTGGGCATCGAGCCATCCACCGTGTGCTTCATGCCTCACCCGCGGTGGCCCCCTTGTCTCCGATGGTTGTCCCCCGCGCGCTTGCTCCCATGTGGCTGCATGCGGTGCCCCGTTGTTTGTGGAGCCATCCACCGTGTGCTTCATGCCTCACCCGCGGTGGCCCCCTTGGCTCTGATGGTTGTCCCCAGCGCGCTTGCTCCCATGTGGCTGCATGCGGTGCCCCGTTGTTTGTGGAGCCATCCACCGTGTGCTTCATGCCTCACCCGCGGTGGCCCCCTTGTCTCCGATGGTTGTCCCCCGCGCGCTTGCTCCCATGTGGCTGCATGCGGTGCCCCGTTGTTTGTGGAACATGGCACGCCATATCTAACGCTTCACCCCCATCACATGTTGCCTTTCCTCCCCTCCCCCCCCCTCCCTCCCGCCCGGGGGGCTGATGGTGGCGGCATCCAGTACGAGGACACAAACGAGGTGATCAAGCCGCAGCACGTGGTGGACCTTTGCTACCAGATGACCAAGGGCGACGCAATCGTCTCCACCGGTGTGGGCCAGCACCAGATGTTTGCTGCGCAGTACTACCGCTTCGACCAGCCGCGCCGCTGGGTCACCTCGGGCGGCCTCGGCTCGATGGGCTTTGGCCTCCCCTCAGCGCTGGGCGCGGCGGCCGCCATGCCGCACGCGACGGTGATCAACGTGGACGGCGACGGCTCGTTTGTGATGAACGTGCAGGAGCTGGCGACTTGCTTTGTCGAGGGGCTGGCGGTCAAGACGCTCATCCTCAACAACCAGCACCTGGGCATGGTGTTCCAATGGGAGGACCGCTTCTACAAGGTGAGCGGGGAAAGGCCGCCGATGGGTGTGCAGGGGAGGAAGGGGGGGGGGGGGGTTGAAGAGGGGGGGGTTGTATTCGCGGGGTAGAGCATGGACTGCCAACATTGCCACAGTAACTATCTCTGGCAGGCTGTGGCACTACGTTGCCATGGTGACATATCACTTGGCCGGGCCCCATGCCCAATGTGTTTGAGGACTCCTCGGCATTGTGATGTGAAAGGACACAAAAGCTGGGCTTGGGGCGTTTGCTGGCAGCAAGCGGCATTGGAAAAGGATGCAGGCTTGTTTGTGGAGGGTGGGATGCGTGGGATGTGCCACGTAACATTCCACGATGGATGACGTAGAAGCAAGGCATCCATGATGTGGTGGATGCATGTCTTGGTCAAGGCATCCATGATGTGGTGGATGCATGTCTTGGTCAAGGCATCCATGATGTGGTGGATGCATGTCTTGGTCAAGGCATCCATGATGCGGTGGATGCATGTCTTGGTCAAGGCATCTGTGCGGGACACCAGCTGCATTGTCACACGCCTGGATGTGCACATGCAGGGTGTTTAAAGACGCTTATTTCTTTGCTCCATTACTTTCGCAACACTTTGCTGCCCTTCAAATGTGGTTATTTGATGCGTCCTCGCGTTGTGCGGGAATGTCATGGGTGCCACCCCTCGCGCTTTTTCCTTGCTCTGTGCAGTCCAACCACGCGCACACCTTCCTGGGCAACCCAAGGGATGAGACGGAGATCTACCCAGACTTCGTCACCATCGCTAAGGGCTTCGGGGTAAGGCGAGGGTGCATCATGTCTGCTCCTAAATCATGGCAAGGTTTGCGCTCTTTTGTGTTGGGCTCTGATAGCCTCGGCGTGTCTTCGTGTCATCAGCCTTGGGCTTTGCAGTACTCAAACGAGACAAGCTGGGATCGGTATCTGCCATTTACCATCACGGTTCTGCCGTGAAGGCAATCCTTTTTATTGACCTGGCTGGTTGAGGACTGGCAATGCTGTCTTGTTTCGCCTGGTGTAGTTGATGAGGGCAAGCTCGCCCTTCTATGATGTCTGTTTTATCAAGGAATCCAAAGTTATTTCTCATGCTTGTGTGTTATGCTTGCCCACTCGTCCAGTGTCTATGTCTCTACTGAGTGCAAATTGTGGCAAGGGCAGAATGCATCATCGTTTTTTGTTATGCCTGATCCCTGGCGTGTATTTGCCCTTTTTGCTGCGTGTGCGGCCCAGGTGCCGGCGGCGCGCGTGACCCGCAAGGAGGACCTGCCCGCCGCGATGAAGACCATGTTGGAAACGCCCGGCCCGTACCTGCTGGACGTGATCGTCTCATATGATGTAAGCGCCTCACAACGCCGCGGCCTGGCCGATGCCCATGTGTCATGCCACTCGCTTGGTTCTGGGTGCTAGCGTGTTTTTCCTGAGTGTTTGGTGGTGATTGGCGGCGCTTCAATGCGTAGCATGGGTGTGGAGGGGTGATTGGGCTACGTTTTGCTTGTAGGTATGAGGTCCAGATGGCTGGTGCAGGGTGGCCACGGGTAGCCAATGAAAGCCAACCTGCGGAATGCCTCCATTGCGTTCACTGCAGTAGTTCTTTCCTTGGTTGTGGTGTTGCAGTAAAGACCAGGGTGGAATTTGCAAGTTGCAAGTTGGTCGGTCTTGCCCTTTGGCACAGTCATTTGCTAACTCCCATGCCGTGTGTATGTTACAATCTACGCAGGAGCACGTGCTGCCGATGATTCCTGGAGGAGGCGGCTATGCGGACACCATCACGGAGCCCTGGAAGCCAGTCATGGAGAAGGATGCCCTCTAAATATCCAGTGTGCTTTTGACTTGGAAGGTGGCCTTTCCTGATTTTCATGCAAACGCAGAGCTGTCTTTTTTCTTGAACACACATTGGGATGTATTCTCCCTCCTATTTATAGACTTAACCTGCCTGTGAAGTGTAGACGTATACCCAGGTTAAGAGTTTTACGGGGTTTAGGCGTCGTGTAGCGGCGTTCGAACGGCACTTCGTGCTCCGCACACCCAGCTTTTTCTGCTGCTAGTGCACATGGTGCTGTACTGGTAGTACGCTACACCTTTCTGAAAATCAGGGTTGCCATGCAACGGCAACTGTGGCTGATCAATGCTAAACCATTCAGTTGAAACTTTTTTTGCACTCTGCCATTCCCGCCAAAGTAATCAGGCTTGATGCTAGACATTCTAGCCGCCAGCGATTATGTTAGCAAAGTGACCCCCCCCCCCCCTATTCATGGAATCATCTAGTAGCTACATGTTACCTGGCATGCCTTAGGATTAGTTAGGATAGTCTCTAGATTGATAGTTGTCTCACTTGATATTTGTCTCCAGATTGATGGTTAATTTTATTAACCCGTGTTCTTTTACAACCTGTGGGGAAGCGCCCACGTGTTTGCAAACGCGGGAAGCACGCTAGACAGGACCCCTAGGGTAGAGACCGTAGGGTAGAGAGTCCGTCCTATAGTCAGCAAAAGTGGGTGCGAGAGGTCCCCAGTTCGATTCCGGCCTGGATTCATTTGCAGATCGCGTTTTCCGCGGACCAGCACTGAGCGCCAATGGTTTTCACTATTTGCGTCGTGCCAAATCAGAATATACGCTTGGCTGGTCTCGATAGTACCGGCTACGCCCCCTTCTAAGAAGGTTCCAGCCGTGTTCAGCCCGTTTCACGTTTGGAGACTGAACAAGTCTCGAGTGGACACGTGTGTAGTACTCATACACACACAGATCTCGAATGATTTATCTAGTACAAATCCGACTGATGTTGCTGGACGACCTAGTGGTCCCAGCCCAGTTTGAGCACCGCATCCACTCTCTCTCCCGTCTTTGGACTGCCATGCAGGACAAGACGCGGTGGAAGAAGATTGTCAAGGCGCACACGCCCGACCCTGTGGGCAAGCCCCCTCCCCCCAAGCGGAGGCGGCGTTTTGATGAGTAGTGTAGTTAGGATTTTCTAGATAGCTTAGAGTTAGGATAGTTCGATCACGCGGCTTCCTCCACCCCATCCATCATGGAATATGTGCTACATGATCTCCCCACGGAGGCATGTTATAATTCAATTCAATTCAATTCAAATCCGACTGGCTTGCATCACTCCCCGGACAGGAGAACTTTTGCGGTTGGACAGTAGGTGTCAGCTGGCGATGCCTTAGGATCAGGAGACGTCCGTCCTATAGTCAGCACAAGTGGGTGCGAGAGGTCCCCAGTTCGATTCCGGCCTGGATTCATTTGCAGATCGCGTTTTCCGCGGACCGGCACTGAGCGCCAATGGTTTTCACTATTTGCGTCGTGCCAAATCAGAAAGTAGAGAGCTTAGAATAATAGAGTTGGCTTGATGTTAATTGTAGATAGATTATTATTTTCAGTGGTTTTCCATTTGCGGCTTCAAGGTCGTCATTCTGACGATCCTGACCTACGGCGCCGAGACGTGGACACTGATGCAGGAGCTGGAGCAACGACTCGACGGCGCCGTCACCAAGATGCTGCGCAAGGCCCTTAACATCCCCTTTGGTTTGCACATTAGTAATGAGGATTTGTACGCTGATTTGCCCTATGTTTCCCACATTATTAGGCACAGGCGCCTGGGCCTAGCCGGGCACCTGGCCCGCACAGATCAGGTAGATACATCAGATAGACTAGCTGGCACCAAGCCCGCCCAGCCTGGGCGATATGTCCTCACCTGGCGTGCCCCCGGCCGCGCGCGGCAGGGCCGCCACCCGTGGACTTTTCGTGATAGACTCGGCATGGACATGTGCTACGCTAGACGTGACGGGCTCACCCCCGGGCAGCCTCCTGGTTTGTCTGTAATATGGAGGCAGATGGTGCGCAAGGATAGATGGCAAGTAGTGATGAAGGAGACCACCCCCAAGCCTGTGGGGGCTCCGCGTGTGACCAAGTATGGCATTCATAGCGATTCGGGCCGCGGTGCCCACACCCCTGTAACTAGGACCTAGATGATAGCATATACCATCCATTCCTTCCCATGTTCCCCTCCCACTGAGGACTTATGCTCACGTGACGCAGTCACGTGTCTATTAATTAATTAATTAATTCCATTTGCGGGTATTTCCTCGTAAATGGTGGTAGAGCGATCGCAGCAATGGTGCTCACCACTAGACACTCCCGGCCAGTTAGCCTCGAAACACACGCCCTGAGCGAGCTGTTTCCGGCCCCACCGTCTAGGTCATCTAGTTCACACGTAAGCCAGCCATAATTTCAATGCACAAGGCTACACATTTCCATCTCCATTCATATTCATCATCCTGAGCGACTCGAAAATGCGGACAAGATCGTCCTGATTTTCGGTTTCCGGAGGTGCCCCAACGAATGTCGCCAACCTCGCCCTCATTTCCTTTCCGACAGCCCCCCCACCTGCCGAAACCTTGGCCGCGCCTTTCGGCTTGGCCATTTTTCGTTGCGCAGGTGTCGTTGGTGGCAGTGCCTGATCCTCCTCCTCGTCCGCCGCGAGATCTGCCACGGCCAGCAGTTTTGCCACCAACGCTTCGTTTGGGTCACGTGCGTCCAACACGTCGGCAACGTCAACGTGATCGGCCAGCAACTGCACGACAGACTTCAGCTGGCTCGAGCTCCACGAGCTGGCGTCCGTCACCCAGTCCTCGGCACCGAAGACCTGCTCGACTGCCCCCACCGCCTCTGCGGGGCTGATGCACTTGGCGAGCAGACTGGCGAGCTGCTTCTTTTTGGCGCTGAAGGCGACTGGCGCGTGACTGGCGGCAGCAGCCCGCGGTGTGGGCGTCCCGTCCTCCCCGCGCGCTGCCTGCCCTGCTGTAGCCTTGCGCCCCTTCGCTGCTCAGGGCCAAAAATGGCTCCGACAGTACAGGTTCGTCAAACCATCCATCATCAAACAATCCATCCATCCATCCATCCATCCATCCATCCATCCATCCATCCATCCATCCATCCATCCATCCATCCATCCATCCATCCATCCATCCATCCATCCATCCATCCATCCATCCATCCATCCATCCATCCATCCATCCATCCATCCATCCATCCATCCATCCATCCATCCATCCATCCATCCATCCCAGTGTATAATCATACGCAATACGCTATCGTACGCGGCCCAGGTGTATAATGTATAATACGCTTCATACGGTGTATTATACGCTAATCGTACGCTAACCTCTTAAAAGTCTGTTTTTGCATGGTTTTGATGATCATTCATCAATCTGACCAACCCAACATGTTCTCCAGCATCACAAGTTTGGCTTTATATGCCACTGTCCATGTTCCCAAGAAAAGTCCTTATTTTAGGACCAGTTTGAATTAAAAAATATATGTGCAAACATCAAATTTTGACCCTGGCATTTTTACCACTGACAGATAACACACTTTTTGAATTTTGGACAAAAACCTGGGTTCAAATAATTACATTTAGTGCCTGAATGGACCCTGGCCCATGGCAGGCCTCAAACCGCGAATTTGGTCAAAATGAGAATTTAGGACCAATAGGACCAATTAGTGTCAACGCATGACCATGCTATCCACACGGTCCCTTGAGCATCTTACAAGCGCTAGGGGACCCTACGAGGCCTTGGGATGGCGGGGCAGCGTATAACAAGGCCATACCCTGCTGTGGCTGCCTCTATATATACGCGTGCTTAACGGTGTCACAGATGGTGCAGGTAATGCAATATACGGTTGCATGGTTGCTGAGGTTGCCCGGCTTGAACATGGCCCACCCCTTGCGGTAAACTTTCTCTAAGCATATGCCAAACCTTCTTTGACATCACGGACATGCTGGCCACCACCCAGCGATGAAAAAACATTGCATTTGCATTGCAACTAACACATGAATGCAGCCAAATCAAGTTACAGAACAACGTTGTGCTAACATGCAACGCTTTGTGAGCGAATTCAGGGTGCATGTAACACGTAAACCATATTGTATATACTGTCTGAGAACACCCTGAACGACTGCAGGCCATAGGACCATGGTTTATAACTAACACATGAGTAAAACTGCTCTTACGCATGTGTGTTTTAGCTGCAGCGGACGACGAAGATAGAGACGTAAAAAATTGTATGACGTAAACCAACTATGTGTGACAGTTATGTGCACAGAGAGCGTCCCCTCTTTTTAGGCATAGCTTACTGACTCAAAACACCACGACAGCGTTGCCAGTTACACTCATGATCTAGGGCACCCCGGCACGTACCTGCTACTTACGTCGCCTCATTCCAGATGGTTGCAAAAAAGTCGCTGAAATCCGCAGCGAGGTCAGCTTTCCGAGAGCTGAGCGCACCAAAGCTGGCCAACCGGTTCGAAAATGATATAAACCACGCTTGTGCTGCGTTCTAGGTCCAAGAAATACCGAAAGTGAAGACCTATAAGGTGCGCTCGCTGCCCAGCCTGAACGTCCCTAAAACATGGTCGACAATGGAAATCGGGCAAGAATATCACGGCCCAGGCGCTCCCATGTCAAATACTCCGTTTCTAAACTCCAGACTATAATCAAAATCGTCCACAAAAATTTCCTGGCTTGATTCGCACCACCATTGCTAATACACTAACATGTTTGTGCCAAAATCGACCCTCCGCGAGCAGGCGATCTGCGACCCATTTGTGTTGTGCCGCTGTGCTACAGCGCTACACATAAAAACTTGCGCAGAAAATTTCACAGCCTTTAAGCATAACTAACGACCTTTCGTTTTTGCTACTGGGCGCCCGAAATGATAAACGCACGTGAAAACGCCGGCCACGATTGTCAGGTCGCCATATCCACCTCAGATCATTCCCGCACCCACTTTTTCGCTCCAAAATCGGTTATATTTTTGGTCGAGGTACCTACTTTCCCGCCATTATACCCGGTACCCGGGTACGGAATCCGGGTACCATGTGCCGGTACCACGGGTCGGGTACATCATGCCGGGTACGGTCCACATGGGGTACGGTCCATATAGTGACCCCCCCCCCGGTACCTCGGTTATAATAAATTGGTCCTTAATTTAGGACAAAGTCCTAAATTAAGGACCGTGGGAGGCTTAACAGTCCACATTATCACATGGCCTTGCCAATGTCGTCACTACCTATAGTAGAACAATAAGCGCTGTCCCTAATGAATAGTTACTCAATAAAAGCACAACAAAACGTCAAGTTTATATTCAACTAGGGGTACTGAATAAGACATTTTGCCAGAAATAAGACACATTGCCTACTCATCGTAGGCCGGCCATTACTAATGGTTCTGCATGAAGCAAGGATACAAAAGGCTTTATGGCTGGCATGCAGGCTAACAAAGTGCATGCATTCATGCAACCTGCATGCCCTATTGCTGGCACTTCCGTGAAAACTGATCACATGTGGTAAGGTGGCCACTGACTGGCCGCATTGACCTGCATGGCCTAATAAGGCACTAGTGCATCGTGCTTCACATCACGAAACAGCTGCAATAACCGTCACCGCATGTCGGGCAAGGGTCCTTTAGTCATCATACGCAAGATGAGCCTTGATCTTGTTCAGGGCACGCAGGTTGTGGCAGACATAGACGATCTTGTTTAGGGTCTCATCAGTCAGTCATCCTGTTGCGTCTGAGGGATTTGAGCCACCCAGCCGTGCTGTTCACCCGCTCCACGGCTGAATTGGATAATGGCTGGGCCAGCACCCTGACAGCCACGCGCTGCAACTCAGGAACATTCCCCCCCCAGGTAAGCCACCACTGGTAGGGCTCGATCTTGAAAACCCCCGGTTGGTCCTCGACTTCAACGTCCCACAACTTGGCTTGCCTCTGGGCCTGACCCTCGTCGTCAAAGTCGCCCTGCTTGCCGAGGTACATTTCGAGCTGTTATTTGTCTGCTGCCCATCCTTGAAGACACGCTCTTTGCTAACATATGTCCAAACATCCTCAGAATCAGCCTCTAACTCGTCGGCCCCATCATCATCATGGTCCATCTCCTCACTCTCGATCCGCAGCCATGGCGCCTGTTGATATGCTATGATAGGTGACCACCGCGATCTTGCTGGCAGACCAATTATCTTGGCACATTTTGTCTTCTTGAACGGTGCCTTCCTGTCCTGCCAATACACGCAGCCATATGCATTGATCTTGGCCAAGTGGCACCTTGCTGCTCACTTGTTTCTACTACTCGGCGCGCCGCATGCCTAGTCTAGAAACTTCCGCTTCACCCGAGCTGTAAACTGATGCCGGAGCCAAAAATACGCAAAAAAAATACGCAAAAAAATACGCGATACGCAAGAAATACCCTAAAAATACGCGGCGCGTACGAAAGTACCCCGTTTTCGTACGCGCTGCTCGCGTATCGCGTATAATACGCGCGATACGGCGTATGATCATACACTGATCCATCCATCCATCCATCCATCCATCCATCCATCCATCCATCCATCCATCCATCCATCCATCCATCCATCCATCCATCCATCCATCCATCCATCCATCCATCCATCCATCCATCCATCCATCCATCCATCCATCCATCCATCCATCCATCCATCCATCCATCCATCCATCCATCCATCCATCCATCCATCCATCCATCCATCCATCCATCCATCCATCCATCCATCCATCCATCCATCCATCCATCCATCCATCCATCCATCCATCCATCCATCCATCCATCCATCCATCCATCCATCCATCCATCCATCCATCCATCCATCCATCCATCCATCCATCCATCCATCCATCCATCCATCCATCCATCCATCCATCCATCCATCCATCCATCCATCCATCCATCCATCCATCCATCCATCCATCCATCCATCCATCCATCCATCCATCCATCCATCCATCCATCCATCCATCCATCCATCCATCCATCCATCCATCCATCCATCCATCCATCCATCCATCCATCCATCCATCCATCCATCCATCCATCCATCCATCGATCGGGGTAATGATGTACACATATCAAGGAGCCACGAGTCACGAGCCATGTCGACAAGCCACGAGCCACGAGCCACGAGGACTAGCCATGGCTGACGGCGGAGCTCGTAACTTTCACGTTTGAGCTCCGAATTCAGCCGTGAATATCACTATCGCTTTGTCTTTCTAAGACGCACATGCTGATATAATTTTCCGAATCTATTACGCAATATATGACGAGCAAACGCTCCTCGACACAACGCAGTTTGGCAGATGCGCTCGGCCATGAAAATACGTCTGCAGCTCAGGCTGCAGCTTCGCCTTCAGGTCCGGCAGGCAGCGGTGACACTAGTCGTGCACTGGTGGTCGCCCCGACCCCTCCCGAGCTCCATGCCTCCTCGCCATCAGCCTCGCCTGACCCTAAACGCACCCGCTCAGCCGACAAAACAGGAGGGTCTTCACGCCCCTCAGAACCGCGCTTTAAGCCTGAACCTTTCAAGGTCGATGACCACAACTGGACCAACATGTCCCCGGCAACTGCCCTGCTGCGTTGCATCTTCTACGGGGACTACGCCTGGCTTTACGACCTGTCACAGGTCGTAAAGTGCCTCCATCTCCACAGCATCGACCGCCTCATCTGCTCGGATGGCACAGGTCTGGTGCATGGCACAACACCAGCGTCCTGTACGTTTGTTTGTTTTTTTCAGATTATCATGCCATGTACTTCAGATTACAGTGTGCAATGGGGCTGCAAACATGCATGCCACCCAATTACCGATCATGTTCAGCATGTCCACCAACTTTGGATAGGGTCCCATGTTATTTATCCATAAAACAGTGACGTTGGCAAGAAGAAAAAGGCGAAAATCACGGTTTTTACCTATTATCATGCCATTTACTTCACGTGTATAGTTTGAAATAGGGCTGCAAACATGCATGCCACCCAAATACATCATGTTCAGCAGGTCCACCAACTTTGGACGTGATCCCATGTCATTTAGCCACATGATAGCGACATGTGCAAGCAGAAAAAAAGGTAAAATTCAGAGCGTTTACACATTATCAATGCCATTTAATTCAGATTTCTAGTGTATGAATTGGGCTGCAAACATGTGTGCAACCCAAATGCATCATGTTTATCATGTCCACCAACTTTGGATGTGAACCATGTAGTCAACATAATACATAAACACATCACCTTGAAATGACCCGTTTTTTTACATAAACTGCCGAGCGATGCAACAAGGTGCAATACACCAGTGACAGGCTGGCACATGTCACCTGGCATCCATGTACATTGTACGCTAACGTAATGACATCGGCATATCCCAGTTCTAGATCTTTTGTTGTTTCCCACCCATGCAGTCGCCCACCCATGCAGCCAAGAGCCATGCACCTCAACACCTACCCACCCACAAGACTAATACACTCACGCGCCTGGGCACCCAGCCACCCACTCGTCCACCCACCCACCGCTGACCCACCCACCCAGCCAGCCATGCCCTTACTAACCCACCCTATCTAACCACCCGTGCACCCGGGCACCGGGCCACCTACCAACCCACTGGGACATCCACCCACCGAGCCAGCCACCTGCGCAACCCACCCAAGCTAGTAGCAGGCAATAAGGAGGCAATCACCCATCCATTATCAGTAGCCAGCCACCCAACCACCTGATCGCCCAGCCAGCTGGCCCAATGTGCACTACCTGGCCTCCCACTCTTTACCCACCCACTCACATTAACCCACTCAACCATGCAGTCCCTTTCCCCATATACCCAGTGACCCATGCACCCACTCACCACCCACACATGCATTCTTTCAGCCAGCCATACACACACCTCACCGGCCCCCAACCTGCACAGCCCTTCACTCGTGATACGGGAGTCAATCCCAACCACAAACCAATCCACGCATTCATATATGCGGGCCCACCCACCCATCTACCCACCCGTTCGCCCACACACGAACTTCTAGTCACCTACGCATCCACCGCCACCGATCGAGTCCACCGATGGCCCACCACCCACCCACCCACCCACCCGCATCCCAAACCATCTTACTAGCCCACCACCCTCAAACCCATGCAAGTGTTTCAGTCACGCACTTAGAAGATCAACAAGTCAACCATTTAGAGAAGTCCCCAAAGCCTGTCAATCACCCAGCCACCTGGCCATCCACCTGTAACCACCCACCCTTGCACTCATCCACCCACCATAACCAGCCACCCAAACACCCTGCACCCACCCACCCTCTCCAACTGCCTGAGCTCCTAGTAGCTACTTCAATGGCCAGCCACTTACCCACCAGGCATTCACCTTTCAGCCAGCCACCTGCCCAACCCATGCACCTCTAGCCAGGCATTCATTGAAGCATCTAGCCTGAGCCCGGCACCCACCCAAGACTGCCTGGGCAACCAACTAAACAACTAAACAACCACCCAGCTACTACTCAACCACCTAACCTGCACCCACCACCCGCCCAACCACCCGGCAATCACCTAACCACCTAAACACCCAACACCCAAACCAACCAGGCATGTGCCCGCCCGTTCGTGCTTGCACGTCTGCACCATACACGCAACGTACCCCATACACGCTCCACTCACCTAGCCAGCCAGTGCATGCCCAGCTAGCCACCTGGCTGCCCGACTCGCGCATGATCGAAGGCAGTCTTAGTGTTACGTCGCGTAACAATTCGTTGTAGTTACGGACGTAAATTAGGTCTTTTGCCTCGGTTGTCCCTAGGTTTACGTGTAGCTCCTACCGGGACACTATTGTCCTCGTAACAGTACTGTGGTACGTTGGGTGCCTTTGGGCGCCGCGCCGCGTACTTTACTAGTGGTCCTTATCCTTTGGTAGAATGTAGTGGACCAGCGTGCATCTGTATCTGTGCCGGTGCATCTGTAGGCGAGGGCCATGTCGGCCCGAGCGTGTTGGACCGTTGGTGACCATTTATGCACGTTCTACCCCTCGTGCGTTCACTCGGCGTGTGTTAAATGAATTAACACATTTAGGCTTGGGTCACGGCAGTGTACATAGTTGTGTTTCCTTCCTCTATTCCTGGAGTAAACGGGTTGTGTAAATGGCTTATGGCGTATTATAGCAACACTTACGTTAATGCATTGAGATCTGGATCGTCTCGTTCGTCTTTCGCTACTAGGGGATTAACTAGAGGTGGCTTGACTAGTTTAGGCAGCATCAGGCCAGGTAGAGGTAGAGGTAGTGGTAGATACCCGCGGCGTAACAATGGACTCGGAGGAATTTTAGGTAGAGAACCAGACGACGATCCCCTGCAACATACGTCATTGAATCAACCCTTCCGCGTCCGGGAAAATGAAGACGACACCTACTTGACAGGAAATGGGCGGGTCGCCTGCAAGCTGGGGGGGTAGTGCTGCCCGATTCGGGACACGCCCTGCCTAGAAGTTAGACCTGCTCAAAGCGGATGAACTCCTCACGTAGCTAGTTCCTTTTCCTTTTCCTCGTTTTGTTTTCTTGAGACATGTGGCCTACTGTCGTAGATAGGTGGTGGTTTTGGGTTCTACGTTAGAGAGACGACTAGCGTCTTGTAGATTACACTTTTCTGCATTCTTGCCTGCGTTGTATTTAGACGACCCATCGCCAGACGCAGAATTCTTGAAACCGGATACTTACGACCACCTGGCGCTGGAAACCTCGTCCCTGCGTGCGTCGTCAATCTGGTTCGGTTTCAGACACCCGAGATAAGTCGCCTTCCCCTCGTTCTCCTTATTTGACTACTCAAGACCTACCAGGTGCGTTAACATGAACCAGCGACGTCCTTTTCCTGCTCCTTCTCATTCGACAAGTAATAATAGTTTAGCGAAGTATTACGTTGTTATTACCCCTCAATGGGCATCTATTTTCTTATCGTGGGCCGATGCTAGGAAGTTCGTTCAGTCACGTGCTTATAACGTCTCCAAATATAAGAAGTTTATGTCCTTTGAAGAAGCTCAGACCTACCTCTTAAAGCATAGTGAATCAGATTTGGGTCTCCATTCTCGTCCTTCTCCTCATGCTCGTCCTGCAGTAGATAGTCTTGTTTTTGTTACACCACCTCCATCTCCTCCTTCGTCTCCCCCTAAACGGGCTGCATCCTCATCTAGCTTAGATACGCCTCTCACCTTAGAGTTCGGTTCACTATCCATTACTGTTGCTAAAAAGGATTGATTTAAATTGTTTCCTTCTTTTAGGACACTAAAGCTTTTTCTTTTCTTTCCTTGCCTTAAATTAGGCCTTGTTCTTTATCCTTGTTGCTTTCAGTTAGATTCCTAATCATTTACTTAATTAAAAATGGATCCAGTGGGTGGTAACATGTCGCCTATACCTACCAACACTCCTACTATGAGTAATAATAATAATAATACTAACAACCATAACAACAATCGTGGTAACCGACGGGACTCACTTGAAACGGTGCACCATCTCACCCCTCAAGGTAATCTTCGTACCTCACCTCCTCCTGCTACTGGTGGTCGCCGTCGTCCCTCACTTACCCCTCCTACCTATGAACAACGTATGCATGTTAGATTTAGTGATGACCCTTCCCTTACCCTGAACCAGGCCCCTGCCCCTCCTGCAACCTTGGCTCACCCCCCCAGCAGGTCCTCACTAACTAACAATGTTGCTAGGCCTCCTTCCCGCCCTGTGCCTTCCATGCCTGCTTTTAACACGGGTCGTGCCTCTGCCCCTGTCGGCCCTTCTGGGCGCCCTAGTGCAGTTCCCTTTTACCCGGCCACCTGCTTCCTGGTCCTACCCTGAGACGGCCTATGAGGCAGCCCAGGTCCCTACCCGTGTGGCTGATTTAGAAGTTAATAGTGATTTCAGCACCATGCCCCTAGATGATAGAAATTATGATCATTTTGCCTACTCCTCTCTTCGTGAGCAATATACTGTCCCCTTCTCTTATGGGCACCAGCCTGAAACGGTGGCCCCTTCTAGACCCCTACCCAAGACTTTTCCTCTTCCTTCCTTCTATCCCACTTATGTAGCAGTGGAAGATAGTGGCCCTATGGGAAAAACTGACTCTTCTAACCCCCCTAAGCCCCCTGCTCTTCCCCTCTTTGCTAACCTTCCCAAGCTGGATGTCAAGTCTACCCCTCAACAGTTTTTCACCTTTATTATGTTGCTTACCCAGAACACAGAGTCGTGGCAGAATCATAATAGATGGCGTCTCTCTGATGCTGTATTAGTTCCTCACTACCTTACAACCTGCATTACTCCTGAGCTTGCTAACCTCATTCAGTGCGAGTCTTTGGCCTCTCATGCCTACCCTAAGTCTGTAGCAGAATTGTTTAAACGTTTAGAGAACCATTTAGTCCCTCCTGATTCAGATTGGCAGGACAGATTAGCCTTTGGTACCTTGCAGCAGGGTACTAAATCATTTAAGGAGTATATGAAAGAGTTTGATGCTCAGATGGTACGAATTAGAGATTTGTCGGGTGCAGAAGTACGTGCTCGCTTCCTCCAAGGCCTCAGTAGACCTTTACTACGTGAAGTCAAGCGCCAGTTCTCTCCCTACCGTTTTACTGATCTGCCCCTCAAGCATGTGCGCCAGCATCTCTTGCGAGTAGCAGATTTCTTCACCACTCCTTCTCTCCCTACTACCCGTTCCCGTATTAAGGGGAGGTGTGCCACCAAAACCCCCCAAAACTGGAATACACTTGTTTCAATATGAATTCAATTGAATTATGCCCAGCCATGATTAGGGGCCCTAAATAACATGTTTAGTGAGTTATCCATGCATTCATTGAAGGTTCTACCCCCAACCACGCGCCGGTATCGCGCTAAAAATAGAAAAAGACGCTAATTAGGGCACAGTATGCCCCAGCCAATGCACACATCAATTCAGGCCAGGCATGATATTGTCCAAGCAGGTCGTGGGTGGCCAAAAATTAGAGCCACTCACAACCCATATCTGACATGCTTTAGAATTTTTATGCTCTTGCAAGTACAAAAACGCTGTTTTTCACACATGCCAAAAATAATAAAATACCAAACACATGTGAAATGGGCCAAACATGATATTCAAAATTCCATTAGTCATCGACACACACGCTGGCAAAATCTGGCTGCATTTGGACAAGCGGTGTGGAAGTTATGCTCTTTGGCAGCATGCCACCTGGGCGTCCATTATACTAGTCACTGTCACTATCACTGCCATCATCACAGTCTTCCCCACAGCAAACTGGGCAGAACCAGTCCCCATCAGGTACGCTGGGCAGGAGAGGGACCGTGCAGCTCAGGTGGAGCCCCCCATCGCACCCGGGTGTGCTGCACAGCAAGAAAGGGTCATCATCAGATGCATCGGTCTTAGAGCAGCGCAAGCAAGGGATGTGTGCAGTGTCATCATCATCCTCATTGCTGCCCGCCCCCGCCCCCCAGTAGCAGCCCCCACACCCCCATAGTGCACCCCCTTGCTGTAGGTGACCTGGCCCCTCTGGGCATCTACCTTGCCCTCATCCCAGCGATGGCCACGCTTCACATGCCACGCCCGGGCTGCCTCAGCCTTGTACTCTAGCGTCTTCTTGACCACCTGCTGGCTTCCTCTTGTTCCTCAGCTCATCCAGCTGTGCAAGGGCAGCGGGGGAGGTGTCTACACCCATAAGCAAACAGCTAGGCACCTCATCTGCCCTTACCTGCCCTCGGCATGGCCAACCTTGCAAGCGCAAGCATAGCAACACGATCGCTAGGCATACATGCCAAGAGAGCATACACTATACTCAACCC
Source organism: Mesostigma viride (assembly GCA_009746045.1). Taxonomy (NCBI): domain Eukaryota; kingdom Viridiplantae; phylum Streptophyta; class Mesostigmatophyceae; order Mesostigmatales; family Mesostigmataceae; genus Mesostigma; species Mesostigma viride. The sequence continues at coordinate 788,834 of RPFO01000065.1, forward strand.
AAGGTTACCTTGTAAACTCAATGATTAGAACTCGGCAAATCTATGACCAAAAGCACATATAAATAACTATTACACACTGATGACGACACATGCTCAAGGTTGGGGGTCACTGTGACACGCACTGATGAGTTTCCTAGACGACCACCGGACAGGCGCTAAGGACCACTCAGTAACCAAGTATAAACACAATTACACTTTACATGCCATCCAACATGCATCAAATACATGCTGAATATGTTATGAAGTACACAGGGGTGGCCACACACCTCATAGCCCTTAACCGTACCTCGAGCATGGCCAGACTTATAAGCATGTGAATAGCAATAATGATGATGGCACTAAAATGCCTTACCAGCATTTTCTATGTTTCTCCCAGGTTAGAGTGTAAGGTTTATGCCAACCAAGCTAACCAAAACAGCAACAACTCCTGAACTGCCCTACCTGAGATGGGCAACAAACTGGAACTATGGAGGGCAAGGAACCAAGGAGATCATGGCATACAAAGCTTGCATGCAGTCAACCATGTCAACCATGGTTGGCTCAGCACATGGCAGTCTTTTCACATGATGATATCAAGGGAAAGCTCAAATAAACCAATGGTGGTAGCTATCTACATGCAGTCACACAAATGCAATATCTCCAACATAATCGTCAATCAAACACTTCCTCCCCTGCACGATAAAATGGAAAGAAACCATTGGCGGCCCTCCAGCGCATGAGCGCTGTGATGCCGCTGCGAAGAGAGGGTGCGTCACTCTCACACAACAAGAAGCGTCCATACGCACAACATCCTTGCCAGAACACGTTTTATGAAATGCCTTAAACCTTCCCGAAGAGCTATAGGTTGCGACTGAAGCGGCCCTGATCACGACATCGACGAAAACAATCTAAAGCTGCCAGGTATTCGACAACACAACGGCAAGCGACGGCGAGCTAGCTGGCGGAAACTGCCCAAAAAGAACCCAAAAAAACTCGAACGATGAGCTCATAGAAGAAAGCACTGATAGCCGATAACATTCGCGACAAATCTGTACCTCGCCCTCGTAAATCCCTCGCCCAGGCGCGCAACAACAGCGGTTATTCCATGGACAGGTCAGACACGCACTGCGCAGGTCTGAACAATTACTTACCGATAAAGGCCGAAAATCTGGCAAAAAGCACCAGCTCGGTTTAGAATTCGATGCAACCGATATTCACGCCTGCTTCACGGTCAGAACAACCCCCAAAACTGCGAATTCACTGCCGCTATCACGAATTCTATTTTATTCCGCGCGACCAAAAAATGCAGTCTACCCCCCATGCCGATGGCAGTAAAAGAAAGCAGCGATATTGTAAACCAGCTACTTGCCGCCACAACCCAACATCATTAAATCATCGTCTTCAACATTCGAGCATTTGTTTTGCGTTTCTCTAGCCCGACATTGCTAGTTTCGCCTAAACGCAGTCGCCATGGCCACTTCCGCAAGGGGTGCGCGCACCGTGCACCCACTTTTCACTTCACGGCGGTACCGCGAATTTTTTTGGCGCCAAAAAATTCGGCGGGCGCACGTCCCCTTAATAATATTATCCTTACCCCTGAGGAGGAGAACTCCTATGTAGAAGAATTAGATATCTGCGTTGCTGATCTATCAGCTCTTGATGTCTCCCATATCACATGCTATCATTGTAAGGAAGTAGGTCATCTTAAACGTGAGTGCCCCAAGTTCCTTTCGGGTGCTCCCCCTCATCCCGACGCACGCCCTCCTCGTACCCCTCAGCGTGCTCCTATTCGTCCTACTTCAGGACGCATTCCCTCAGCTACCCCTAGTAGGCTGAATGCTGTGCAGGCAGGACCCCCAGGGTTCCCCTATGATAATCAGGCTCCCGCACCCTCTTCGCTCCCTCGTGACCCTCCAGCAGTGGCTTTTTCGCCAGGGTCTTCTTCGGGGTTAGTTCCTATGGATTTGGGGGGGAGGGGGAACAGTAGGCCTGTCAGCCGGGGGTAACCTGGACAGGTCCTTAGATAGTACCCCAGATAAAAATTTTTGCCTGCCTGTTTTTATAACCTCTGTAGGAGCTGAATCTTCCCTACCACTACGTGTGCGTCCTCTTATGTTCTTGAATGGTGGTTTAACCGTTCCCCATACTGTTGTAGACCCTTTCTTGCATGCTGATGAACTTTGAATGTCTCTGTGTTGGTAGATAGCGGTGCGGCTAGCTCCTTTGTGAGCGAGGCCCTAGTTAGGCGTTTAGGACTAGTCCCTACCCCTCACACCAAACCTGTCACTGTTCATTATGCTGATGGTCGCACCAGTCATTCCCCGGGTACGGTGTCCCTTCCCCTGGTCATACAAGGACGTACTGTCAACCTGACGGCCACTATAGGCCCTATCACTACCGCTGATGTATTACTAGGATTAGATTGGCACCAGGATAATAAGATTACTATTAATTATGATACCATGGTCATTTGGTTTCCAGATAGCTCTTACTGGGTACCGGAACGTCATTATAGATTGGAAAATTTATCCTTGGTAGATATTACTCCTCCTACACCTGTTGATCCTCCTGTAAGACCTATACCTGAAGTATTAATGTCCAATGATGAGTTGCGTTCTGAATTAAAGGAATATGGATATTTATTATGTATGTTCCTTCAGTTAGAAGTACAGGAGATACCTATCACTAATAATAGTGTGGATATAGATATAAACACAGTGGATACAATAGGAGTGGGATTTACTGAAAATGAAATAGTAAGATACATGGCTGTGATAGATTCCTCAAAAGTTTTTGAAGAAAAGACTCCTTCTTATCCTCCTCCTCGTTCTGTTTTACACCGTGTAGTTATCAAGGACGGTGCAGTTCCTACGCACTCTCCGATGTATAGAATGGGCCCTACCGAGTTAAAGGAACTAAAACAGATTTTAGTGTCACTATTAGAAGCAGGATTGATAGAGCCTAGTAACTCCCCTACTCAGCTGGTGTCCTGTTAGTTCCTAAGCCAAATGGCAAGTTTCGCCTAGTTACTGATTATAGGAAGTTGAATGATATTACTGTGAAGTCTAAATACCCTCTACCTCGTATTGATGATATATTTAATAAGGTTAAAGGTTCCACTTGTTTCACAGTACTGGATTGTGCGGATGGTTTTTGGCAGTTGCGGATAGCTCCTGAGGATTGCCATAAAACCGCCTTTGCTACCCCTTTTGGTCATTACCAGTTTAGAGTAGCGGCTATGGGACTCTGTAACTCGCCTGCCTCTTTTCAAATGTTAATGAATGAAGTGCTTAGACCTGTTATGGGAAATTCTCACCTTCCTCAGGTGTCCTCTGATTTAAAGGATCCTTCCTTCTCCTCTGTTTCTTTATCTGAGCATGACCGTTCTTGTGCTCAAGCTTACTTAGATGATATTCTTATTTACTCTCCTGATTTTGAAACGCACCTACGTGATTTAAAGAAAGTATTAGAAATAATGGCTGAAAATTCTTTGTGGGCGCGCCGTGCTAAAGTTCGTTCGGGTAGGAGTGTCCCATTTTTAGGGCACGTTCTGTCAGATGCCGGGGTCGCTACCGACCCGGATAAAACTAAGTCAATTCAGGAATGGCCTACTCCTACCGACGTTAAAGGTGTACGTAGTTTTCTAGGAATTGCTTCTTACTATAGGCGTTTTATCCCGCGTTTCGCAACTATAGCAGCCCCTATTAATCATTTATTAAAGAAGGATATCCCCTTTGTTTGGAGTAGTGAATGTCAGTCGGCTTTTCAGTGTCTAAAATCCCTACTCCTTTCCCCTCCTGTACTCATCCTACCGGATACTACTAAACCCTTTGTGGTAGCTACAGATGCTAGTAAGGTAGCTATAGGGGGCGTCCTTCTCCAGGATCAGGGTCAGGGCTTACAGCCAATTGAGTATATCTCTAGGACAATGCTCCCTGCGGAGCGTAACTATCCCGTACACCAGCAGGAACTCTTAGCGGTGGTGTATTGTTGCCACGCGTGGCAGCACTTTCTTAAAGGTGCTCAATTTGATGTCTGCCTGAATGAACCCTGTGAGCTAGATCCTTATAGGTTAGTTATCCAAACGGATCACCGTCCCCTTACCCATCTTCTCTCCCAACCCAACCTTACCCCTCGGCAAGCGCGCTGGATGGAATTTTTAGCACAGTTTTCCCCTTTTAAACTTCAGTATGTTAAGGGTGTAGATAACATAGTACCAGATGCACTCTCTCGTCGTGCAGATTACTCCTTTTTCGAGGACCTTGATGTTCTCAATACTACTCTAGTTCCTACTACTATGGGTGTAACCCCTTATGGTGAACTACCTGATGATGAATCCTATGCCTACCTCTTTCATACAGCTGTTCGCATGCCTGATCTCCTTTCTCACGTAGGACTCTCTCTCCCGTGTGAGGCCCTTCCCGTGGCCTCGGTGGGGGGGAGGGGAAAAATAAAATTTCTATACCGCTTAGCCATATAGCGACTAGGTCAGGAAAGTCTTATGAAAACATAGTCCCTCTAGGACCTCCCCTTCTCTTTGGCAAGGCGGTAGGAGATCTCTTTAAACCTGTTCTGGATACCTCTGTAGCGATGCCTACCTCTGATCTTGAACGTCTTATTAGTAGATTTACGGCCACTGAGCCGGAAGCATTAGCTGCCATTGCTGCACATCCCCAACAATTAGGCAAGCACCCTTGTAAATTTGTAGGTGGGTTTTTATATGTGCAGATAGCAGATTCTCCCCCTCAATGGCGCCTGTATGTCCCTCCTATCTGTCGCTCCTCCTTGCTCTTTGAGTTGCATGACTTAGCTGCTCATCAGGGTGGTAAACGGGTACGGGACCTAGTAGCCCGCTCTTATTACTGGCCTTCCCTTTATAAGGATGTAGATGAGTATGTTAGAACTTGTCAATCTTGCCAGGAGATGAAACCCAATAACGTAGGACAGATAGCAGAACCTAGGACCTTGCCTGACCCCATCATGCCGTGGGATTCTATCATGATGGATTTTGTAGGACCTTTTAGAAAGAATGATAGGGGCAATGCCCAGATCCTTGTGTTCATAGATCGTTTTACTCGTATGTGCCATCTCGTGCCGTGTCCTTTAGAACTCACAGCACGTGATTGCGCACGCCTATACCTCAATAATGTATACAGATATCATGGTTTGAGTAGGCAGTTTATTAGTGATAAGGATAAGTTATTTACCTCAGATTTTTGGCAGCAGTTTTTCGCTGCCATCGGTACCAAGGTTACCTACGGTACTGCCTACCACTCCTCCTCCTCTCATTTAGTAGAGCGTCTTAATAGGGTAGTGGAAGAAGCGCTTAGGCACTATGTTAATGGCTCGGGAAGTGATTGGGAGGATTATTTATGTTTGGTAGAGTTCTCCCTCAACAATTGTCCCCAAGCTGCGCATGGATATACGCCCTTCTTCCTAGATACTGGTAGACAGCCTCTTACCCTACCTCTCTCTTAGCTAGTCCTCTACGGGACAAGGATGATGTGTCCCGAGATACTGTAGAAGGTGTACAGTCCTTACTAGATAGAATGAAAACTGCTCATGACCACGCGATCTCAGGGTACCAAAAAGCTCAGTCTAAGTACCTTGCTAGGTTGCGTGCCTCCTTAGATAGAAGAGCACCTGAGATAGAAATAGGAGATCTAGTATTAGTAGAAGGCCCCCGTGTTGGCCGTTTTGCTCATAAGTTTGAAGCAGAACTTAAGGTCAAACTTAGGCCCGCCTTCTTAGGACCCTTCCATGTGTTGTCTAGAGTAGGAAATTTCTTATATAAAGTCGATATCCCTACCTCTTGGCAGACACATTCAAACACCTTCCATAGAAGCCAGCTGAAACTGTACCACCCTAGTACGTTCGCTGGTAGAGAGCTAGCGCCTGCCCCTTTAGAGCATAACCCTGACACTGGGGAAGTAGAAGACGAAGTAGAAAGCATCGTGGCCCATAGAGATATCAAAAAGGGCCGCGGTACCCAGCGTCAGTATAAAGTGAAGTGGATGTATGCTCGTAGTGAAGTAGATAAGGTCTGGTATACGGAGAGTGAGCTAGATGGGTGTAGTCGCCTGCTGCAGGAATATAAAACCCTGCACAAGCTCTAGTTGTAGACCTTCTCCTCTCTTATGTTATGTCTGCTGTCGACGGGTGGTTGGTTGTCCCCTCCCCTCCGCAGCCGTCATGTCAGAGCCTACCCCTCCGGCTGAGAGCCCGCTGCCGTCCCCGCCCCTACCGGACCCTGAGCTGTACTTCGAGGCCCTTCCGGGCCGCTGGGTGTCACGGTCCAGTTTCCGGGTGGCATCGTGCAGCCGGCCCTCCAGGCCCAACATGCGGGTTTAGTCAGGGCTGCTCTCTTCGGGGTCACGTGGTACGGTCCCTCCCCTGCTGAACCGCACCAGCTTGTTTTGCACGGGTTCGACGATGCCGGGCACTGTTTGCTAGAATGTGGCTCCAGCTGTCCAGCCTTGGGACAGATAGCTGCGGTTCTCCAGTGCCCCAGGGTGTTTTCCTACCTTTCTACCCCTGTGGGCCGCTCCTGCCTACGGGATGTGTTCCCCTGGCTTCCGGCCGAGGGTGATGCGGAAATAGATGAGAACCCCTGCGACCTTCTACGGGCAGTAGAGTTCATGGAGATAGCAGACCAGACAGCGGGCGTAGGATTGGGCGACCCTACTCCTACGGACGCGCCGGTAGAGGCACAGTATTCTCCTGAGTATTCGGCCTCCCCTGCGGCGTCCTCCTCTTCAGTGTCGGCGCCTTCCCCTGTCCCGTCTTCACCGAGGTCGGTCCTGTGCGCATCGGTGGAGCCTACCCCTTTGGGCTCTGGTCGTGAGCCTGATCCTCTTTCGGCGACAGTTTCTGCGATGCAGGCGCAGATCCAGTCCCTGACGGCGGCCTTCGGGGCCTTCATGGCGGCCCAGGCGCACGCTCCAGCCACGCCAGGTGGGGTGTCTGCCGCAGCTGTGCCCCCTTCCCCTTCGGTCGCCTCGACGTCTACGGGTCCGTCTGTGCCGCGCGAGCCCTCGGCGGCTGCGGTTCCCTCTGTTGCTGCGGCTCCTACGCCTTCGGCTACCTCTGCGCCTGCTACTGACGTACCTGCGCCTCGGCGCGAGTCCGCCGTCCCAGCGGCCGCGCCCGTCGCCGCCGCGTCCGAGCCGCCCACCACGTCAGCGCCGCCCTCGCGGGGTTTCTTCAGCGACCCGGGCGGTCTTCCCAGGCTTTGGGAGGGCGGTCCTCCGCAGAGGATCCCGGTGCCTGACTGGAGCTTAGACGGTAACCAGTCGTATGCCGGATTGCCTGTCCCCACGGGCCCTATTTTCAACATGTGGCCTGGTGGTGCTCCGCCCCCAGAGACCGGCGCGCCAGCTGCGGAGGCGGGTCCGTCGCGACCCCCTGCGGCATCGGGTCCGACGCGGCCCCCTGTACCGGCGCCGTCTGCGTCTGTGCCGGTTCCTACCCCTTCGTCGGCCCCTGTCCCTTCGGCCCCGCGGTCTTTGGCTGCGGTTGTTCGGTCCAGTGGTTCTGACCCTCGCGCCACCCGCGCTGCCGATTCCCTTCGGGAGTTGTCAGAGGGCGATCGGGATCGGGCCCCTTCTGTGGTGCATGCGACTCCGGAGTCGCGCGACACGCCTGTCTTTGGGTACGGTATGTCTGCGCTCGCCTGCCGCCAGTGTGACCTGCCGCGCGCCTCCGCCGAGCTGGCCATTTCGCCCATGTCCTACGGGTTCTCCCAGGTGTGTCGGGCGCCGCGGGACCGTGGCCTACCAGTTGAGACTGATCCGCCTCCTTTCGATATGGTTATTTTAGCTGATCCGGTGTTCCAGGGTGAGATCCTGGTTCGGCGCGTCCTGTATCGTTGGGCTAGGCGCCACAATGACTTGGACACC